>BMAC01000005.1:543803-558624 GCA_014905375.1 Phtheirospermum japonicum | reverse complement strand
TCTCAAGTTAAAATCGATACTCCGGAGTTAAATCCCGAGTCTTCGAGTCAACCCATCACCTCAGGGGTTAATGAGGAAGAGATCGATCTTAGGCCACAGACAGGCAAATCTAAGAACGATACTTACGAGATTTTGAAAACTCCTCATTTTCAGGTTTACCAACAGAGATGGGAGAAGTTAATAACCAGGGTGGGAATTAATCCGGCAAAATGTCTAGTAGATATTTCCGGAAGATATCCCAGAGTATGGATGATGCCAGAATCTCATCCACAAGATGTAAAAGGCTGGTATGAATTCGGGGCCTTAGCATCGGTTCATAAAAGGTCGCCAAGCTTCTTGGAAATATCACAACTTCCGAGATGGATACAAGATGCAGTGCATGAGACATGGGCGAATAACCCACATCTGGCACGAGGTGATGTCCTAGAACTATATTTCTTTAGCYCAGCACCGGAACCAGTCGGAAAGGGAATGCATGAAGTGTTCCATTTCATCAAGCTTAGGCGACCAGACGTGGAAGCAATGAAGAAAATCAAAGCACCATCGTCTGAAGGAATTCCGTTAGTAGCATKACTCACGGAAGACGACATGTCCACAAGAAGGGCATGGGGTCTTTGGGTCTGCCTCACCGAGATGGACAAAGTCAAGTTCCCATTCAAGTRCTTCCAGAATACGGTGAATGMGTCTTTCCTYTTAAACACAATGACAGGAAACACAACAGGATTTGCAGAAGATTTATTTGAGAAAAAGAGATCTCTTCTGTGGAACAACAAGCTACCAGGGAGTAAAGAAACTCGCCGAAAATACTGTAACATGGCCCACGTCTGGAGATGGACGAAGAAAATATGTCCGGAATGCTCAAATCAGACGGAGCCGGAGTTTGGTACAAAARCCAAACAGAATAGGCCAAGTGATCAGGGACCATCAAAAACACGTTTTGCCCGGGGACCGCACAAATCAAAAAAGTGAAGGATTCCCCGACAATAATAAAAGGATCATGTGATGATCAGGTCCCTCAAGAACGTGCCTCTGCAAAGCGAAAATTCCACCAGCTAACAGAGGACAATAATGCAATGAAGACGTAAGCAATGACGTCAATTAATTTACAAGTTATGTGAAGTCCGTATTTCAAGTCCGCCAGACTTGTATAAATTCAGGATTTGGAGGAAGCAGAAGGCATCGCTCATCACCTTCTATTTTCTCATATTAATAAAGAATGAGTGTTTTGTGTGCAAGAATAAAGAGTGTTTTAATAATTTGTATTAAGAAGTTTATGTATTTACGAGTGCAAGCCGTCTCTATGAGAGGCTAAACAAGTTTTCTCCTCCCAAAAGGAGATTACTAATGTAATAAGTTTTATTCTAAGCTCTTAATAAAATAAAGGCTTCTGGTTCAACATGTGTGCTTAACCAAATATCTATAAATCAAGTATCTCATACGCCTAGTGTAGGAAACGAACTAAGGCTGTGCTGAACAGTTACTGAAGTAGTCGGATAACTTGTAGTTCATCTTCTGTGACTAGAAGTTAGACGGTGTTATCGTCTGTAAAACGGATTAGGGGCGGTAACTTTCCGACTGGTGGCATCGCAACCCATCTCACCCGGAGCTGTTTCGGTCAAAGAGAGGTACGAAATTTTAGAGAAATTTTAATTTTACGGAAGCATGTTGGGCCTAAGTACTATCTGGTAATTTTCTAAGTATTTTTTATTATGTACCTTAGTATTAAGTATGTTACAACTAAGTACTCAATTTTCTGCACAAAAATATAAGGGCATATTGGTCTCAAGGGAGCTAACTTTAAATTATATATGGAGTTAGGGAGTGGAAACAAAGAAAATTTAAAAGGGGAGTAAACCCCAAAATGAAAGAATGCAAAGGGAGTGATCCACAAAAACCCCATTTGATATTGTACACTAATAAAACATTCTTAAGTACGACCTCAGCACATATATATGTATCACGTGGTTTCAAATTTGTACAGGATGGAAAAATGTTGGATCTTTTTAAATCTTCTCACTCAATCTAACATTACACAAGTATTACAGCAAAGTTTCATCACTGATAAACACAAAAGCATGCAATCACAAATTCCTGAGGTTCACAGAACTGGTAGCTTTTGAAGCAAGTGCCAATGCTTTGGCTCTTGTGTCCATCATTACCCATTCCCTCTTAGCACGCCGTTCATGTTGCCTTGCATTCTTTGCTCTCTTTGGTGCTAACCGAGTATCTCTTTCTAAAAATGCCAACCTAAATTTCTCAGCCACAGACAATTCATTGGGAGTTGCAACTTTTTTAAGAGTAGTCGTCCTAGATGCATTAAACCCAGACACGGCCCAAGTTTTCGGATCAATATCCCTAACAATTGGCTCATCCAATGCAGATTGCGATAATGCTTCTCGGGGAACTTCGGTGCCCCTGAAACCCCAAAGGGATGGCTTCGGATTTACTACAATTCGTGGGCATTCAATGGCTAATGTCTCCTCTGAATCCTTGTCAATATTTTGCTGCACAAGAATAAATAGTTATATTTTTTTGGTCAAATATATAGAAGAGGCACTCTCTTGTTAGGCCAGCCTAGACAGGTCTCCAAAAACTAAAATTAAAAAAATAAAATAAAATACAAAAATCTCCCAAAAGTTAGGAAACCCTAAACTAAAAAAAAAAAAAAAAGAACCCTAAAAAATGAAATACTAAACTAAAATCTTTTAAAAAAAAAATAAATAAATAAAAATAAAAACCCTAAGAAAAACAAAACTAAAAAGAAACTCAACTTTGGCCCTGCGTTACAATTTTTGGTCATAGTAGAATACCAGAACTACAACAAAATTACATCTTTAATCTTTATTGTGCTGCAACTACACACTAAAAGCAATGAAAATTTCCAAATGAAAGTAAAAAGAAAAACATACCCATACGAGCCAGTGCAGTGACTTTGCACCATGAGTCAAATCCACAGTATCAAGCTCCTCCCATGATTCCCCCTCCATGTTATTGAGGTCAGGCTTTAAGAGACTCAAGCATCTGCATGCAGTATAACTGCTCCTCGGGCAACCTCTGCAACACTAACTTTGGTTCATTCCTGTTATGAGGTTTAGAAGCCAATTGTGGCCAGTTTTTTCATTTAACTATAATATTCAAAGAAACAGCACCAAAAATGGCTAATAACAAGAGAGATTTCAAAGTATATAAAATCAATAAAACCTTAAATTGTGGGATACACTTCAAGGGAGACAACGCAATTTTAATTTGAGTTGAGCGTATGATAAATCTATTTTTATTCTTGGCTTATGCGTGAATCAGGCTTTCAAAAAGAACGATTGGCTTACAGAGGTCAATCAACCTATCGGCCTATGACATAAATGAATAAATATTCACATACTACTTCATTCTGCAAGAAGAGGTAATAATACATACTTGTTTGAGTATCTTCTGAGAATGGTAGATACAAATTGATACTTTTGGGAAGAAAAAAAAGTGCAGATGCCGCTGCATTATACGTTGACATGTACAGAACTCACAAAAGTCACTTCCTAGCCTTTTTTTTCATTTCTCAACCCTATATTCTAAGTTTCAAATCTAATTTGCACCACAGGACCAACCATTTCAACTTATATTTACATGATATATCACATTGTTCAAACAATATCAATTGCTCTAAAACCACTACAAATAAAGCATCCAAATATATTAACATATCCAAACTAAATTTTCAAATGGATCCCACTCCCAACACTATTAATTATGTCCAATTATATGCCATTATTTTTCAATAACATCATCTCATGATCTCATCTGATCCCACCACTTTCATATCATCCACATATACATATTTACTTTATATTATGTTTTTCCATGAAAAAAAATCTTTATCAAAATGTCTATAACCAACATAATATTATTTCTACACAAATTTCAGTAAAGAAAATGAAAACTCATCACAATGAAGAAATGGTATGAAAGATGAGAATCTTCATTAGGAAGAAAATCATACACCCCTCATGTATCTGTATTAGACAAAGGCATACGACTTAGTCTGTTATATGTTATCCACAACAGAGACCTCAACAAATTCACACACAAAACCAAAATACACATATGTCAACCAATAGTATCGATGGAAGGAAAAATTAGCATGTGGCATAAAGTTGAGACAACTAAAGCAAGCAACATGCATGGCGAGTTTTCCAGCGATTACCTAAACCCTTCAGAAGTTCAACTTTCCCATTCAAGCAATTCATAACTCTCTAAGATTTATTCCCACTACGCTACTACACATTCCTACTATTAGTAGCCTACTTAGAAAGTTCTAAAATGTAACACGAGACATTGAAACAACATAAGCAAGCAACACATACGATCTGTTTCTTAATGTATATTTCACATTGGTTGCCTTCACTCTTCTTTTGCAAGTATGCAACAGAAAAAGGGAACAGGATAAAACATGTAAGATTGCAGTGCTCAAAATAGTACCCCCATCTCAATATCTCAAGTGAATGACAATGCTGAAGAAGTTTAGAAACTCCTGTTGACGTAAGGCTTCTGCACTGACTGAAAAAAGAAAAGAGAAACAAGAATGCACATTAAAGTTAAGGACGTAAATCGGACATTGATTATGACAAGAAACACACAGGCTATGTCAGTCACTCATAAGGACCCCGGTAACCTAACTAAATTCGACGAAAGATTGTTATAATACATTTGTTCGGTTAAAAATGAGAAGAAACTAAGATTCACTTGAAGCTACCTTATATCAACTGCTCTGAGGTTCTGGCAAATGTCCACTACGCGACAAAGCCCAAAATCTGAAACATCTGAACCAGAAATGTCTAGTATTTCGAACGAACTATCAGCCAAGGCAATGAGAATGTCGTCATTCAGCAGCTTTCTTCTCCTGGCAATTGCTAGCAATACCATCTGTAAAATTATTACAAGTATAATCTGAAATGTCAAAACCACCAAAAAATAAAATAAAAAATTTATAATAGAAATAAATAGAGTCCATAAATTTACAAAACTCACAAAAAGGGAAAAAGAACAACAACAGTCTTTGATTGGTAAAAGTGCAAGCTCGTAAGAAAATCAATAAATTAAAAAATAGTAAAACCAAGTACTCTCTAATTCACGAATTTCACCTTAATATCGGAAGGGAAAGTGAGTGCAATATCAGCCAAGTCATCAGTAACGTCCTCGAGGTTGCTACCCACGACCCCCATGCACAAGCTCACCAAGCTCGGCGCCGCCTTCCCCTTATTCCAAGTGAAAAAATCTGCAAAACCAACAACTTCAATGACGACTAGGTATATACAGAAATTCAGCAATAATTTATTTAAATATAAAATATCAATACTTACCGGATTGAACAGTGGAGCCGATTGAATTTCGGGTCGATTTTGGTTTTACAATATTATTATTGTCCAATTGAAGATTGCGCAAAGCGGTGGTCACAATTTCGCCTTTGCCTATTTCCATGAACAACGAAATCGAAAAGGCAAAGGGTATTTAGGGGCAAATATCTGGAATTCACCTGTTCGTTTTACCCTTTGCAGGGTCTACTTTTTGGGTCGTTGATTTTGACTTGGAGAATTATGATTGCAAACAGGAATGGTTCTGTTATGTTAAGTTGGCTCCGCGATTCAATTGCCCACCTACGGTTTATGTATTTTTTCCAAACAAATTATTTTTCAAGGGACCTCCCAAAATATTTGGGTTTTTTAATTTTATCGTATAATCTATTCTTTCCGATTTAATAGGGAAAAAAAAAAGAGAGAAAAATCGAGAGTCTTCTCCAATGGAGAGAGGTGCAATTCAACATTTGAGGGTGTGATTGGGAAATAGTGAGGAATTTTTTTTTTTTAGGAAAATTAAATCTTTTTTCAGTAAAATTGTGATTGGATATCAACCCTATTTGTTAATTCTGTTGACACCTTGACGAGGTGTCAACTTCTTATGCCTCCATTTTACAAATGTCTTTTTCTTATTAATCAAAATCTTATGTGTCAATTTGTAAAAATCTTTATTTTTTTACTTCCTTTTATAATTTTTGGTCTAGGGTATATAATAGAGCTTTTTTTCTTATTTTGTATAGCCTTCATTAAAAATAAATCATATCAGACCTTTAGAAACCTAACCCTCATTTACATAGAAACCTAATCTCCTCTCTCTCGCCTCGCCGCTTGCTTCATCTCAGTAATAATTGCCTTCGAAATTCGACTAGCCAGAGGAGCGTATCCGAGTGCTTTTCGTTCTACGCCGAGAGGAATTTGGTTTTCGATAATTTCGGGGAGCCAAACGCATCCCAATCCCCTCATTCTTCTGCTGCTTTCAAATTCAAAATTCAACATGTTTGCTGCTAGACTTTTTTAAAATAATTATCATCCCAATTAATCTTAGATTTTTTCAGATTTTTCATGGGTTTTTTTCATGATGCAAATCTCTATTTTACGTTTTTATTGAGAAGCACATATTAAAATCGATTCAGATCTATATAAACAAGTTTTTGATCTAAACTTTACTGCAAAATCTTCAATTTTTACAGATCTGAATTAAAATCTGCGATTTATTTTTAAAAAATTAGTGTTGTTATTGTTCTACAAATCAGCCATGTTTGGGTATTATATGCAAGAGAATTCAAATAATTTTTTTTTGTTCTTCGATCCGAATTCTGGGTATTATATTTCTTATTTTGGGTCACATATTTGTTCTTCGATCTAATTATATTTCTTATTTTGGATCACATATTTCGTTTTTCGATATCGAGAAATATGAGACAGCCCTTTCGTGCTGGTCGAGAGCAAAAACGAGGGCTGCCAAGGTAGATTTTGATTAGATTTATTATTTTATTTTTTAAAAAATATATATTTTTTTAGGAGAGGGGTTGAATTTAATTTTAGTGGAAACAAATGCCAAAGAGATAAAGGACTATTGAAGAAATATATTGGGGTTCCCAGAAACGGGTCTTGCTGCTCAGCCATAGCAAAGGCGGTGTAGATTCTGCTTATAAATGTATGGGCATTAAAACTGATAAATGTGTCTGGCCGGGTTGGTGAGTGTCTGTCGGGCCGTAATTTCTTTGGGTCGCATTTTGAAGGCGTGTGGTTTAAAATATAGTGTATTATTACTTTGGGTCTAATGGGTCGGGCCAAATGCCCGATTCATTTTCGAAAAGAAAATCACTGACCGGGCCTGTCAGAAAGTTGGCCCGGGCTAAATTGTCGGCTCTAATGGACACAGAGCACTCTGTGTTTTTTAAGTTGGTATATGACCATATGGACATTCTTAATCCGTGCATATAACCTTTTGTGTGAAAATCCTTTGTCTTATGATTTATTCTCTTATGCTCATGTTCAATTTATTTATGCATTGCATGTTTCTGCTATAGCCTCATCGAGAGGGTGAGGAAGACAGTTCGAGGCTCTGCTGATGACATTGGATGGCTGCAGCGAGAACCCGACATGCTACCTGTCGAAGATGGAACTGAAAGATTCATAAAAATACTTGATGATATACGGTACAAATCATATGAGTTTTTTTTTCATTTTATTTCATCTGTATCCAACTAGATACGCATTTTGTTTGAAGTTATAATGGATTTGTGTACTTTCGTAACAGGCATGGGTTGCACGCGTTGCCAAACACGATGGTTTATTTGTTAGTCCCAGGTAGCAATGCGTTTCTTGCTTTTATTCACTTTCTATTGATTATTGCATTCTTAGAGTATTGTCTCTCAATGTAATTCTGTAGGCTGTGAATTACAGTTCCAAGTTTCCGCTGATATTTGTAAATGTCGACAAATATTAATGTGCAACATCGCCTTTGTTTATGCAAGTTAGGATGATTACAAAAAGTACCCCTGATTTTTGGGGTTCTTTTTCCTTATAAGAATAAGAACTTTGATAATTACAAAAAACACCCTTGAGGTTTGGTTCCGTTTACATTTTGCTCCCAACGTTTATTGGTTGTCATCGATTATTTACCCATAAATTTCAAAATATTACAAATAACCCCATATTTTCATCTTGCTGTCTAATATTTAGAAATTTTGAGGATGTAAATGTAAAATGCAAGATGAAAAAAGTTGGGGTTATTTGTAATGTATCGAAAACATTGGGATGTAATTGTAAAAATATTTGATGATGTCATCAATTTCCGTTAGCTCCACTAATGGCAATATAAGGCAAGTATAACCTCAAGTGTTTGTTGTTGTTGTTGTTGTTGTTGTTGTTTTTGTGTGTGTGTTTTAATTTGGCCAAACTTCAAGGGTATTTTTTGTAATTATCCCTAAAAGTTATAGACACGAAAGATAAACATAGCTTCTGTTGTAATGTGCTATCATATTATCTTTTGGGATGACCTAATTTAAAAAACAGCTAACTTTCAAAATTACAAAACTGCCCCTGAGGTTTGGTTTGATTCTGTGTTAAAATTAAGGGGATAACGGTTATGTTGATTACCTGAGTAGCGTGTGTATTATTTTTGCTTGGAACCTTGCCGAAGTGACGCGGTTTTGATGAATTGCTTAGGAGTTTAGATTTTCGATCGGATTTAGTGTACTTAGGTAATTTGACTCGTTGGGAACTTTGTTCGGCTTTAGCTTCGTGCTATCCTTGAGCTCATATTGAACTAGTGCCTCAACTAGCCTCGTCGTCGAACACTCTCTGTAGGATTTTGTTTTGTATTTTGGAGTCGTCAATTGCTCCATGTAAGTTGCTAGTAGCAACGAGTGGTCGGAGCCGTTGATTTCTCTTTGTATATATCTTGTATTTAAGTACCTAATTTCCTTGGGTACCAAAAAAAAGAAAAGAAAAAAAAGAAGAAAATAAAAAAAATGATGATGAATAAAACAAGGATAAGTTATAAATCCTTGTAGTCATTAAGTGATAAAACGTGCAACTCTTGCACGCTTTCTCTTTCTCCTTATTTTTATATTGTGTTTGTTAAAGAGAGTTGTAGACGATCGGGGCTAGTAGGGAGCCGATTAACGGTTCGACAGTGGATAGACCTTAGCCGGGGCAAGGACGAGGGGACCGACTTGGAGGATTACCTAGTACTTTTAGGTTTCGGGAGTTGATCTAAACTATATTTGTCAACGCATCATTGTCGTCCTTTTAGCCAAGTTAACAAGCATTGTAGCATACGACGTCTCGAATTAGGTTTTGTGCACTAGTTTAGGATCACCCGGGGGTAGTTTCGTAATTCTAGATTAGTGTTGCTTGAGGACAAGCAATCATTCTAAGTGTGGGGTGGTTGATTTGTACTTTTTTGTACGCATTTTTGTTACCTTTTTGTGTCGCATTCGCGTGTGTTTTGCTTGCTTTTATAGGTATTAAGAGTCGTTTTGGCCTATTTTGTTAGTATTAGGTTTTTATAGCTTTTGTGCGGTTTTTAGTCATTTTTCGTACTTTTTTACCCTTTTTCGTATTTTTGGCCGTAGGATGACCAAGCGGTCCCGCGCACGCTCGGAGCATCTCACTCGACTCGGATTAGAACGGGCAAAGTAAGAAAACACAGCGTGAACGAGGAGCGACAACCGGCGGACGTTCAGAGCGAAACGAGAAAATCGAGCCGGAGCAGCCGAGCCAGTCGATTGACTGGCTTGCAGTCGATCGACTGCCAGTCGATTGACTGCTAGTCGATCGACTGACTCATCCAGGTTCGATTGGACCTTCGACTGGAGTCCAGTAAGGTTGGCCAATTTTTGAGAGCATTCGATCGACTGAGATGCAGTCCAGCTCGGGATTTTATCACTTTTTGACGTTTTTACCCCTGCGTTTTTGTGTAAATAAGCCCAACCTTATCCAACCCTTTCCTTGTTGGAATTTGGGGCTTGCTCCATTTCCTTCAAGCCCTTTTCATTTTCCTTGCAAATTAAAACCCTAGTTTAGTGCAGTAGCTTAGTAGTTAATCTAGTTTAGCTTAGTTAGTTAGTTGTTATTAAGCAAATGTTGGAGTGAGTGACACCTCCTTCATTTTTTGAGCTTATACTTTGAAGATTTGGAGCTTTGATTTGAATGCAATTGGTAATTTCCTTTCCTTTAATCTTCCTTGTGTTGTTATTGATGATTGTTGTTATTGTTGTTGTATTGGTTGTTAGATTTAGTTTGTGTTGTTGTTCTTTGTCTTGTTCTTCAATTTCTAATTTCTAGATTTTAGTTTGTTCTTGTTCTTGAAAAACTCCATTGATGCTCTTTCAAGCTTTTTACTCCTTTTAGTTAGACATGCTCTTAGTTCTTAAAAGTTGTATGAACCTTTCCTCTTTGGTACTTGTCTTTTTCCATTTAATGCTCTTTGACTTCTCTTCAATTTCAAATGCTTTTTATTTCCCTCCATTCCTCTTTCAAGACTTGCAAGCTTCTTTAATTTAGTAGATTTTAATTTATGTAATGTTGTTAAGTAGGTTTAATTAAGGTCATTAAAATTAATTACTCTCAAGAAAGCTTTAATTTGTATTTGATGTAACTTGTTTAGAAATTAGGGGTTTAGGGTTTTGGTTCGTTTAGAACCATTAATCGGAGCTTGTCGAGAATTGGGATTGACGACCCCAATACTTGGTCGACAATTTGGGATTGGCAACCCCAAATTGTGGATTAAGTGCTCGGCAAAACCGATTAATCGTGGAGACGAACCGAATACCCTAAACCCTCGTTCTCTTTATTTTAATTAAAGTCCCCTTTTTAATTCAATCTTTAGCATAAAACTCAACCCAAAATAATGACTTAATACTTTCTTAGGAGTAGATTAGTGTAACTTAGATTAACAAGAGATTAACTAAAACACCGAACGCCGATTATATCTATCCTCGAGAGACACGACTCGGGAAAGCTTACCGCTCTACAATCGACTCCGTACTATTGCGAAGAAGATTAGTGCTAAGAATTCTTCGATCATGGGATAACGGTGATGTTGATTATTTTTTTTTTGGCTTATAAGGTTTAAGATAAAACAAAATCTCAGGGGTGTTTTTTGTAATTTGTGAAGTCGGATTTTTTTTTTTAAATTAGGTCAAACATTGAGGGTACTTTTGTAATCATCTCTTTATCTTTTTTAAGAACTGGCTGATGGTTTAGACTTGTGTAGGTCTTTTCAGCAACCACGGACTCTTTACTTCGTGGACACGAAAATGAGTTTTTTAAAGATGGGGCTGACCTG
This sequence comes from Phtheirospermum japonicum, assembly GCA_014905375.1. Lineage (NCBI taxonomy): Eukaryota > Viridiplantae > Streptophyta > Magnoliopsida > Lamiales > Orobanchaceae > Phtheirospermum > Phtheirospermum japonicum. Next base: position 547,479 of record BMAC01000005.1, on the reverse strand, counting down.
TCACATAGCTAAAATCCACAGCGAGGTATGATTAAATTAAAAACCCTGCTATTCACTTTGTACTTGAATACTTCTTCAGTTCGGTGATGAAGTTAACTTTTAGGCTTCAGTGGAAACAAATGCCAAAGAGATAAAAGACTACATTGAAGAAATATATTGGGGTTCCCAGAAATGGGTCTTGCTGCTCGGCCATAGCAAAGGCGTCTGGGCGGCCTGGAAATGGACCGGGCTTGGAGACTCCAGTTTAGGGATATCATTTGGTGTGGCCGGTGGTGTCACAAACACGATGTACAGCCCGATCTTTTCGATCCTTGGCGGCGGCGTAGATTTATTCTTGATTGGCATTTTTATTTTTCAATAGTATATAAAAACTAGAAGAAAAATAGAGCAGAACCCTTTGGTTGCACTTTTTTGTTGTCCTCAAATTCCAATTTAGTTTGTAGAATTTAAAAAATAAACAAAAGAAGTTGCTGGGTTTTGTGAGGGTTGCTGCATATATATAGTGATTCAAATATTTATAGTAGTAGTAGTGTATTTTTTTTTTTTACATTAAGGTTCACGCTTTCTTAATTAAATTTCAATATACAACTCAATTGTATAATGACTATATATATAGATGAAACCTTGAGATCCATGCGAAGGACACGATTGGAATGAAGATAGTCAATAGCTAATAACAACTAAGTCAGCCATTTGCATAGTTTCTGTAGCATATATACCAAATGATAAAGTTGTAATTTAAAGAAAAAAAAAAGAAATAAAGAAAAAGCATGAACACAGTGTGTGAGTTATAACTAATGCAGATATAGATACTGTTTTGTTTCTATACAAATGCCAATAAGATTACCTCCTCTGGAAAGTGTGATCCTCTTCTTGCCTTCCGCATAATATCAAATCTATGTTGGTGGTTGTTTTTTCTGCTTTTAAATATTGCGATTGTTATATAAGTTATTATCCATTCTTGCCTTCCGCATAATATCAGATCTATGCTGGTGGTTGTTTTTTCTGCTTTTAAATATTGCGATTGTTATATAAGTTATTATCCATTCTTGCCTTCCGCATAATATCAGATCTATGCTGGTGGTTGTTTTTTCTGCTTTTAAATATTGCGATTGTTATATAAGTTATATCCATATTGTGATGACTTTTCTTTCATCGATTTGCCCCTTCTTTAAAAAAAAAACTATCAGTCACCAAACGAGTTATTAATTTCTCATTGCAATTTAAGATGATGAGTAAGCTTTTATAGTTTTTTTGTAGTCTTGTGTAAAAAAGTTTTTTAGATAGTAAAATAAATAATGTGGGATTTAAAAAAAATACATTTAAATTATATTTAAAAAACATTTCTAAAAAAAATATTTGTGACACACACGAGCACTATACTAGATGCGAAAACTGAATTTGTCAAAATGAAAATCAAGTGACACTGTAAGAAAAAGAGAACGGTAATAAAGTTGTCATGTTTTTGAAAAAAGAAGCTAACCAATTCCTAATTGCGATCGACCCAAGCAATTAGGAATGATTTAAGTTTTCGTTTAGTAAATACATATAAGTTGTTTGTTATGAATATTTATTTTTTTATATTATGATCCAGTTGCGTTTCTTGGATAAATATTTGCAGTGTTTATAAAGCTTGATTTGAATAAAGAGCATTTAAAGGAAGCTTTTGAGATTGGTGCAAACGAAATTGGTAACAGAAGAGACGCTGATTATGGGAAGAAGAAATGTTGCAACAAACACTAGTGCAGAAACTGGATTCTAGAACAGAACATCCTGGTGCATCTAGAAGGGTATTTAAAATACTGTTTTGAATTAAACTTTCCAGAACAGTTTTTGAAATTACCGTTCTGGATTGACAATTTTCCAGAACGGTATTCAAATACCGTTCTGGAATGTATACATTCCAGAACGGTTATTGAAAAACRYTTCTGGATTATGAGTTAGTCCAGAACGGTATTTAAATAACGCTCTGGAAAGTGTACAATCCAGAACGGTATTTTAATACCGTTCTGGAAAGTGTGTATTCCAGAACGTTATTTAAAATACCGTTCTGGATTAGAAGCCAATCAAGAACGGTATTTATAAAACCGTTCTCAAATGTCTTGGTCAATTTAATGCCGCGTAGATAAAATTTTTTTGCCGCCCATATTTTTACTTTCCAGAACGGTATATTTAAAACCCTTCTGGATGTATTCGCCGATACAGAACGGTAAAAAAATACCCTTCTCGAATGTTTACGATACAGAACGGTATTTGAAATACCGTTCTCTAAATATTGCTAAAACAGAACGGTATTATAATTACCGTTCTGGATTGTTATTCAATCCAGAAGGGTATTAAACAACCGTTCTTGAATTTGTTCTTTATTATTGCCAAGAGGTTTTGTGCTTGCTTGACACGTGGCTCTTCCTTATTTTTTTTTTCTTTTCCTTTTTTTTTTTTGGTCGTGTTTTGTAGAAACCCTAATAATATGAATTTGTTCTTATCCGCCGCTTCCCGTTTTCTTCATTTCTTCTCCTAATTCCAATATCGATCGGCCGGCAAAATCTCCTCCTCGGCTCATCGACGGCGGCGTTCGGTAGTGGCGGAAGCATGGCGGTAACTCTCAGCAGCATCAGGAAAGGCAGCCTCCTCTTCACTGCGACGGACAGCAGCAACGAGGGCATGCTCCAGCTCGGAAGGCTCCGTCTTGATTTTCTGAAAATTAACAGGGAGGTGACGATGGGAACTGTGGCGAGGCGGCTTATCTGGTTCGGCGTCTCCGTGCGGCGCCTGTGCACGACAGAACGATGGCGTGGTGCTTCACTAATTGGGTTCGACAGCAGCGGTTCTGGGATTGGGTGACGATGGTGCTGCGATTTCCGTTGAATTAAATATCTTCACTAATTAATTTATGCTTTATGTTATTGGTTTTAATCAACAAGTTTTTTTTGACCAAGTGAATTTGTTTGGTTTTTGCAGTCTTCTCTTGCAGCTGCGAGGGCAGATAATTTTTACTACCCACCGGAATGGGACCCGAACTGTAAACCAGAAGAATCAAATTAAATTGCTGCTGATATAAATTTATCCTCTAACAAACACCCAGAATTCAGGAGAATAACTTTAAAAGCCTTTACATCTGTTGCTTAAAAGAAAACATTAATGGTGGAAAGCTAATAATTAAAAATCGGTTGGTGCAGTACCTTATGACCAAGATGCCTTGATCGATTTTTTTTGCTCTCTCCCTCAGAGCATGTTGGCCATGGAACTTGTTCAACCCACCCTGAAAACAAAAAAACCAATATAACAATCGGAAGCATAGACATAATCGTGTGCAGCCAAGAATATAAAGTCTCATCAGAATCATACCTTCGTTAATGCAAGCTGAATAGGTGTGATTGGGTTGGTGCTAAGGCAGTAAGCTAATGTCTCTATCCATACGATCTGCAAACCTTGAAGTGGATATTTAATCAATTTGAGCAAATTGGTGTATTCCTGCTTTCATTTCATTTTTTTTTAAATTTTTTTAAACTTTCTAGAAGGTAACTTTTGTAAAACCGTTCTAGTAAATGGACTTTCCAGAACGGTATTTTCAAAAAACCGATCTGGAAAGTATAACTTACCAGAACGATAACTAAAAATACCGTTCTGGAAAGTCGCACTTTTAGAACGGTATTTTCAAATACCGTTCTGAAAA
>BMAC01000005.1:496640-538147 GCA_014905375.1 Phtheirospermum japonicum | reverse complement strand
GCATATAATGACGGGTTCTCATTTGAACCCAACCTCCATATTTCTTCCGATTTGTTTTATTTGGTAAGAATTTGATAGAATTTGTTTACATTAATTTAGGTATTTGTAAATGATGTTGGTTCAGATTGAATTAGTTTATAAAGTAACATAAATGATGAGAACTGACGTGTTATATAGAAATACCTACGGGTCAGGACTGATATAATACCGGAAATGATCCTTGTGATATATCTTCTCCTTGTAAGAGTGACTTGAACTTTGATCCTTGAGAGATATATTTCTCCTTGTGAGAGTGACCGGAATTTTGTGTATCTCTTGCATTTATTGCTGCAATATTGCGTGTGCTTATATCAGAATGAAAATATCTTATATAAACTTTGATCATAGTACATCTAAAGCTCTCTAATGCTACCAAAATTAAAATTAATCAATATCCTGTCTAAATAAAGAACGAAAACAAAGCTAGCAGAGTTTTTATTTATGTGATCCGGAAGGTAATTTTCACAGTTTCTTTGTTACTACAAGAATTTTTTCCTTACCGTGCGATTCAGGTTCTTTGATGTGCACACACTGAACTGAAACATAAATGTGCACAGACTGAAATATAAATGTGCACAGACTGAAACATAAATGTGCACAGATTGAAACATAAATATGCACAATAATGTGAAATAATATGCAGACATAATTCTTTAGAATTGTAATCATTTTTTTCAAATTATTTTCCTTGTTGTTTTTGTCCACATAAAATTCTTATTTTTTGCAGAAGGATGCGTTCTCGAGGTTTCTAAGAGGACAAAGCATGGCCCACTACGCCAATGTGGTTTCAAAACTTGAACCACACTTTCTCGAGATGCCATGTACAACGGGGGTAGAAAACACGGATTCTCAGGTTCGGGCTCGTTTAACCCGATTCAGTTGAAGATGGAGCGCGTTAACGGTGTTGCTAATTCTAGCCTCGTTCATCATAGCAGCTCGCCAGCTGGACTATTTACAAATATAGATATCGAAGATGGTAGTAATTATTAGTTTTTTATTTTATTTTTTTGCTTGAGATCGTAATTTGGCTTGATTGTTTTAACATCCTTTTGCGTATTGGCTTGTTCTTTGAACTTTATATATTTCTTTTCAGATGCTTTCTGATAATCGTGTAAAGTGCTCCTGCTCGGGTAAATAGAATTCGAAGGATAATCCGGGAAAGGTGATTACGACGTTGAAGGTTTTGAAAGATTCAAGTCTTGCTGATTTGAGGAAGCTGATAGAGATTCATCTCGGGGGGATCAGCAAGCCTTCACTTTTCTTGTTCTTGCCGGGGACCCTTCTGGTGCTCCAGTAGCTAAGGAGAAAGAGGCAACTATACAAGCAAGTAAGCTTCCGATTTGCAACAACCAATTACGTGATGGTGGTCGTTTGGCTTGTCTGCGCCCTGTGAAGCCGATCCAGTGGCCTGGTCGTCAGCCGTTTAGCCCTCTGGAGAACAAGATGGCAGCAGCTACAACTCTGAACTCGCATACAACAAAGAAAAGCGAAGACTGTTTTTCGCCTGATATAGCTCCGCACTTGAGTTCAACACCTTTTATTACCGATCGATTATTAAGACTATAGTTCAAGTGTTGTACTACTACATATGTCGATAATATATTTTTTTAATTCTGTTTGAAAAGGTATAAATTAAATTCCTATTGTTAGTTAGCTTTGAAATGAGCCAATTTGAACAAATCAAGCTAGTTCAATTTCTCTGTAGAATTTCAAATTGTTGGTTGGATTGTGATCATGTATAGTTGAAAGTTTTGTTCCTGAATTTTAAATTATTTTTTGATCTGTTCTTTAAAAGTCATCGACCTTGCTACTAACATTCATCTTGGATGGAACTGGGAATCTGTACAGGTATTTGATGTGGCTATTTTATATATAGAGGCTATTTTGTGCATGTAGTTATGAACTAATGTGCACACGCGTATGAACTAATGTGCAATTTGATGTGCATGTATTATTTTAATAGTTTTGTATATAGTGGCTATTTGTGCATGTAGTTATGAACTAATWTGCACGAGTGTATTAACTAATGTGCAATTTGATGTGCATGTATTATTTTAATAGTTTTGTATATAGTGGCTATTTGTGCATGTAGTTTTGAACTAATGTGCACGAATGTATTAACTAATGTGCAATTTGATGTGCATGTATTTTTTAATTGTTTTGTATATAGAGGCTATTTTGTGCATGTAGTTATGAACTAATGTGTACGAGTGTATTAACTAATGTGTAATTTGATGTGCATGTATTTTTTAATTGTTTTGTATATAGAGGCTATTTTGTGCATGTAGTTATGAACTAATGTGCACGCGCGTATGAACTAATGTGCAATTTGCTGTGCACGCTTGTGTGAACTAATGTAGAAGAAATTTTTTGCGACTCAAAAAAGTTGTGTTTTGCATATTTAAAATTTTTAATAATGGTCCTGGTGAGGGAAAGACAAATTATTAAGTTTCGAAATTTTTAACTTCGATGGTTGCACTTTTGGTTGGACATATGTTATTGCATTACTTGTGTAAATGATATCATTACAATCCGATCATCGGGTTGGATTTGTCATTAGACCCAAATTAAGCATTGTCGATGTACGATAAGGAAATATGTAAACATACTTAAATACAAGATAACAAGCAAATAGAGAAAGAAAATGCCAAAAATGTCTTATTTTTGAATCTCAGACAAAACTATAGTCCAGTTAATTTGTACGAAAAGCCCAAAAGACCATCACCTAAAATAGAAATTTATAAAATACCATTGTGCATAAATTATTTCACTATTGTGCAAAATTTATTGAGCGGTTGTGCAAAAAATCATACTTGTTTGTGCACAACCTACGTCGCAAAATTAAGAGTAATAAACATAAGAAAATAATATGAAGGATCTTGAACTCTGTCAATTGCTCATTTGTTTTACATAGTCTTGAACGCTAAAAATAAGAGATAGGTGTCATGACCATAGTTTGTCGAACAGGCTCACAATTGTGGGAAAAACATTCAACATCACCTAAAAAAGCTCGCATTCAATCAGTGCACAAAATAGTACATGCCACATATAACACGACAGAAAAACAAATCACACGACAACCACATCAGACAACGACATGTACAAATTTTTTTAAGACTTCACGACACGTGCAAAACACCATTCAGTACGGACGTGTACAAGGGAACACACTAATGTGCACAAACTGACACTGAATTGTGCACAAAACAAATCAGACAGCAACCACATTAGACGACGATATGTACAGATTTTTTTTAAGACTCCACGACACGTTCAAAACACCATTCAGCACGGACGTGCACAAGGAAACACACTAATGTGCACAAACTGACACTGAGTTGTGCACAAAAAAAATCATATAGAATCAGACAACGACACTCACATATTTTTTTAAAACTTCACGACACGTGCAAAACACCATTCACCACGGACGTGCACAAGAGAACACACTAATGTGCACAAACTGACACTGAGTTGTGCACAAAATAAATCAGACAGCAACTACATCAGACGACGACATGTACGGATGTTTACCAGGTTAACTAAAAATCTCCAAACACAAATATCCAAAAATTAGATGAACTCACCTAATTAAAATAAAACAATACCTAATTTGTTCAAAATTGAAGCCATTGGGGTGCAACCAAAGTTAAAATTCGTAGAACAAAGAAAAAAATTTCAACATGTCGAAGCAGGTTCAAAAATCTTACACAAGTGCCTCTCAAAAACTCAAAATTTCCAGGAAACAAATCCAATCTGAGACATGTCGTGGTTGCAGTCACCCAAAAATGATGTCTTTGCTGTCGGCGGCAAAGAGAAGAAGGAAAACAACGGCGTAACATTACCCGACACCGTTTGATTCCTAATCGAAAATTTCAAATCACTTTACCAAGAGGATATTCACTGCGAAAAAGTAACAAAGAAAAACAAACGTAACGAGTCATTATCCAGCATATCGGAGGCACCGAAAACCCTAGCCAAGCCACCGCCGTCAATCTTCTCCGGTGAACTGGTTTCTTGCGGCTGCTCGGTCAAAAGAGTGGCAATCGTTGTAGATTCCCTTCAAATTTCTACCTTAAAATTTGAGGGGAATCGTGAAGGGATCCGCCTCCCTCACCGTCAGCCTACGAAATTCGAGGGGAGATCGGCGAAGGGAATGAATGATGCCAAGGATTCTAAGAAGTCCGAGGGGTATCGTGAAGGGGGTCTACGAGGATTGTGAGAGATTTGATTAAATTAGATCCATTAGATTAGGTTAGATATAATAGTTAGGATTCATTCTCATTTCTCACCCACGGACCCATTCTCACCGGAACCCAACCATATATATATATATATATATATATATATATATATATATATATATATATATATATATTGTATTTGGGCCCCTCAAGATTGGGGGCCTAGGCCTAGGCCCTCTAGTCCTATAGTCAGGGCTGGTATGTATATATATATATATATATATATATATATATATATATATATATATATATATATATAGGGGTGGGAAAAAAATACCGAATACCGTATTTATCGTACCGAAAAAATAACGAAAAATACCATATTTTCGGTAGACCGTGATATTCGGTACGATACGGTTTCAATACCGAAATATTACGGTACGGTATCGGTATGCGAATAAAAAAAATGGTAATTCGGTATATACCTAAATACCGAAAAATATCGGTATTCGGTATAAAATTTTTGTAGTTTATTTTTGTTGCATTCGGTATGGAACGGTATAATACCTATACCGTCCATGAATTTGGCAAACCGGTATTTTCGGTACGGTATGTGCCGTGTAATTTACCAAAAATTCGGTATGCCGACTTTTGGTATATCGACATATTCGGTACGGTATCGGTATGAAATTTTAGGTATATGTTCGGTACGGTATCGGTATGGGCAAAAAACTCGGTATACCGTACTGACCCAGTCATATGTGTGTGTGTGTAAAAAGGCTTTGCCCAAAAAAATTTCTAAACGGTCGATGTATTCTTCATGGCTTTTGATAAAATATGCACCCTAATTATTAAATATACCTCTATTTTTTAATTTTTTACCATTTTATTACAAAAATACCATTCTAATCCATTCTACACCTTCGTATAATTTCACCATAGATCGTGACCATCATCGAATGTCCGTTCTCGGTATAAGTTTGATTGGAATTTGATAAATTCAATTTTTTATACATGATTCAGTATTTTCTTCTCTTTTTTCCTAGATTTTAAAGTGTTTTTTCAAATTCTTGAAATATCCTGCTTGCCTACAATTTTACCTCGAAATTCAACTATCTTTATTTGATTCACGAGACTAGTTTAGATAATAGGATTTTGTAAAAATTTGTTTGAAATTACAATAAACTAGTAAACGTATTCCATTTTCTTCATAGTTCAGTTTTTTGTTTTCCAGATCTTAAAGCATATTCTTGAAAACTTTGAAGCAATTCGTGGTTCAGTAGTTTTACTTTATTTTTTTCATTTTCATTTTCCAAATTCGAGCATTTTCTTGAGATTTTGGAGATTTTTTGCTTGCCTACAGTTTTGAAGAATAAGCTCCTTCGTTCTATGATGGGGTAAAGAAGAAGATTATAGGCTTTAAAATTTTTGAAACTTTGAAGAATTTGTGGGGGGTTATTAAGAGGTTGACAAATATTTCATGTATTTAGATTAGAATGGTATATTTTTAATGAGATGTTAAATATTAGAGAAATAAGGGTACACTAGTAAGGAGGTGTAAATATCAAAAACCTTCTTCTTTCACTAAGTTTCTTGGCAAATTATTAGGTACACCTCGGTGTACGTTGTACCATGCATTTAGGTGGAATGAACATGTTGAATGTGATAAATGTACATTTTCATCAAAATAAAGTCTTATATTTATTGTGGTGAATGTATATTTATGAACATGTAACATGCACAAAAATGCTCATATTCGATGTTATAGAGATGTTCATGTCTGTTATGATAAAATGTTCATCTTCATTATGATAAAAATCCATCTCCATTATGATAAATATCAATCTTCATTTTCATAGATGTTTATATATCGTAATCATCTCCAATATGATAAATATGCAATTTTTAATAATATATATGAACACATAACAAGAGGTACGCTCAATCGAAATATGTACATCTACATTGTATTAAATGTTCATATTTGAGTGTGCGGTAGAACATACACCCTGGTATATGCTAAAGTTTCTTTCACTAAGATTAACAACTTAACCCACCAAGCCCATAAAGTATTAAACAGGAAAAAAAAAGTGGTCGATGCATTCTTCTTTCCGGCTCTTGATCTAGGGCAAAACCAACTGAAGTTTCTTTCACTAAGATTAACAACTTAACCCACCAAGCCCACAAAGTATTAAACAGAAAAAAAAAAAAAAAAGTGGTCGATGCATTCTTCTTTCTGGCTCTTGATCTTGGGAAAAACCAATGAATATTTCATGAGCCCAGTATATAGCACATGAAATCGTGATATAAATTAATATCTAAAATGTTTTAACCTTTTGTGTAATATTACTCCCTCCGTCCCGTTCATGGTCAACTACGACATATATAATGGGACGGAGGGAGTAATTAACGAAATTTATAATTTATATAAAGAAATTTACAATCAATCGAAGAATCAAATTCGCTTCAATTTGAATGAATTTGATTTTCACAAGGACCACATAAATACCAAAACTGGATAAAACTCAAACATATAAAAAAACAATTAATTCAAAAAAAAATCAAGAAAATCAAAGTAATCGGGAATAAGGAACATGTCTATATCATTAAAATTTAAATATACACAACAATCACATATCTCTCATTCACCAATCAATCCCCAATAAATATAATAACATCAACAACAAAAGTCTGCATAATGAACAAGGAAAGATAGTCTCAAAACAGTATCGCTCTGGCAATCTCCTTGCTTCTTCTTCAGTTGCGAAGGGGATAGATTTACATCTTTGCCCTTCTTCAAGTCATCAACTTTCACTGTTGGAACTTGCTTAATAGTATCATTAGAAAGTGCTTGGACCTTAAAGTAGCTAATATTCTTACCGAAAAATGACTTGGAGCAAAGTGCATCAAAAGAGCTGAAAATCGACATCGACATAATTATTTGAATTTATTGATTTAGATTTACTCTACTATTAGAAAATTTAGAAAGAGAAAGGTAAGGGGGGAAATGAGGATTTTTTTTCAGTTGATTTGGTTATATTGTGCAAATAAAACTTGATAAAACTTGTGGGAAAAGCGTTTAATGTAAACTGGTATTCATATTTTTTTAAAGTGAATTTTGTATTTGGAAAGTTTAGAAGTTTGTGAGAGCCACTTGAGTAGCTGGAGTTAATTACAATTGTACGTTGATGATGTTCTAGAGTTTGTGAGTGAAAGTGTTGCAACTAAGATGAGAAATTAATGGAGTTATTGGGAAAGTTTCGAAAGAGGTAAGAGATATAAAATTCATATGGGTTGGTGATGAGGGTTTAATTGGAGTTAGAAGGAAAAAGGGTAAAGACATGAGATTTTTTTTTCCTTCAAAATTTGACGAGTTATAGGAAATTATTTATTGAGAATTTTTGGGGCATTCTAATCCATTTACTTTTTTGGTTATTTTTCCACTTTCAAGGGAATGGTTTATTATTCGATGGTATCCAATCGCCTCTTGAGACATTCTCTTTTCTCTATTTCCCCGTTTAAAATAATGTCGATTCATTTTGGATGTGTTTGAAAAATAGGATGGGATGGGATTACCCGTGATATCCCATTAAATCTGGTATCTGTTTTATAGGTTAAAAGCCTGAGATACTAATCCCGTCCCGGGCTCAATCCCTCATACGTGAGATTACCCCATCCCGCCCGGACCCCTCAGATTGTGTAATCCGATTTGCACATTTTTGTACGTGTTTTTGTTACCTTTTTGTGTCGTGTTTGCATGTGTTTTGCTTTCATTTACGGGTATTAGGAGTCGAATTGGCCTATTTTGTTAGTTTTAGGTTTTTGTAGCATTTGTGCGGTTTTTATTATATTTTTGTAGTTTCTCACTCGTTTTTATATTTTTGGACGTAGAATGACCAAGCGGGACCCGCACACATTTGGGGCATTCTATTCGACTCGATATGGAACAGACAAGCGAAGACAAGGAAGGAAACATAGCAACAAGGAATGACAACCGGCGGACGGCTGGAGCAGAAAACGAGAAAACCGAGCTGGGAGCAGCCATGCCAGTCGATCGACTGACCAAGCACGAATCTACTGCTCGGCAGAAAGTTTAGCCGTTTGAGGATGAAGCATTCGATCGACAGGGTTTCAGTCGATCGACTGAGTCGCAGGAAGTTTCGTGATTTTTGGCCCATTTTAACATTTTTGCCCCTGCGACTTGATATATATACCCCATCCCTTTCACCACCAACCTTATCCTTCCTTGGTGGTTTTAGACTTGTTCTATATCCTCTAAGCCATTTTACCATTCCTTTGCATAATAAACCATAGTTCATAGTCCTTAGAGTAATTTTAGCTTAGTTAGTTTTAGTAGTTGTTCTTAGCAAGTTTTGGAGAAGGTGACACCTCCTTCATTTGTGGTTCTTGTTTTGTTGAAGTTGTTCTTGTATTTTGAAGATTATAAGCTAGACTTTAAAGCACTTGTTTGGAGTAATGTTGGTAGTAGTCTTTATATTCTCTATTGTGTTGCTTAGTTGTTATTGTTGTGTGTTGGCTATTAGATTTTAGCTTATGTCGTTGTTCTTATAATTTGAAATTCCCATTTCAATCTTTTAGCTTGGTATTCTTATTTTGGTAAAAACTCCATTGTAGCATAGTCTTGAAGCTTTTTACTCCTTTAGTCTAAACAAATATTTGGTCGTTGAAAGATGTATGAAACTTTCTTCTTTAATCAATTAGGCATCTTCCCATTTAATGCTCTTTGACTTCTTTTGAGCTTTAAGCTTTGATTTTCCCTCCATTTTCTCTTTCATTTACAAGCTTTCTTTAATTTAATAGTTTAATTTACTCAAGGCTTTTAATTAGGTTTAATTAGTTTTATTAAAGTTAGTTACCTTCAAGCAAGCTTTAATTAGTGTTTTCAAGCTTTCATTTTCATTCAAGAATTAGCATAAAATAAACCTCAACCCAGGGTAGATTAGAATACCAAGCATTGCTTTCTTAGAGTAGATTAGTTTAATTGAGATTAAGTAAAAACACCTATCGCCAATAATATCTATCCTCGAGAGACACGACTCGGAAACAACTTACCGCTCTACAATCGACTCCGTACTATTGCGGAGACGATTTCTAAACTATAGGGTTAAGAAATCTTCGATCATAATCCCATTTTGGCCAGCAAATAAAATTACACCGTATCCCCAAAATAACATCCACTTTGTCCATTATGCCCTCTACTGATCATTAAATTACAATTACAAGACAATAAATACCTTCCTCGATCCAGACAAACCCTAGATGCCATTACGCCGTAAAGAAGAATTTGAGAGGAAGTTGGTACTACGATTTGTTTTTTTTTTATTTATAAAATTGAAAGAGTTCAAGGCGAGTTTATAAAAATTTTCACCGACAGGCATGAGGTTTCATCACGGTTCAGGTACGCACCACTCAAGTTTACAAATCTACCTTAATTCGGACATATTCAATTAGAATATACCCAATAAATGCACATTCCTGATACGTACGTATGTAAATAAGTTCCGAACACTATTCAAGTCAAAAATAAAATAGTAATGGTGTTATTTGTTTTCATATTCGATCTATTGGAGTGGAGGATCACTGGATGGGGTAGAAAATTCTTGTTAACTTGTCTTATTTATTTTTCTCTTCTTATTTTGTGTATTTGGCAGACTCTGTTTTCCTTTGTAGGGGTTTTCTCAGTTTTGGGGTTATCGAATTAATGTGTGTTGTGGTGTTTTGTGCAAAAATTATTAATTATACGAAAGTACATACAAAAGAGTATTAATAGTAAACATTCAAAAGAAACTGAAATGAACCTGAGATGTCAGTGTAGAGGGCACGGGCCCCCGTTATTTGATTGATATCAAATTGGCTTCTTCTTCTTCTTCTTCTTCTTCTTCTTCTTCTTCTTCTTGTATTCATATCTTCGAAATTTTAATAACTTAGTTTTATTTTAGGCATGTGAGCAAGTTGTACTTTTGAGATGGGAAAATTTATAAAGGAATGTTACTCTTCCGAAGGGCCATGGGCTGCTTGATTTCAGGTTTATCTAACGCTATGTTGCACGCAGGTTGCTTCATTTATTGGAGTTTATCTTCACATTCTTTGGAATATTGGTGGTTTTCTCACAACTCTCGCAATCGTGGGTTGCATGACTTGGCTACTCTTTGCACCTGTTAAAAAGGGATTTTCATTATGTCAGAGTTTTGTGCCATTCTTTTCTTTCTTTCTTTTTATTTTTGTTTGTTATCTTTCCCCCTTTTTGTTTTCCCTGATTCATACTATCTTTGACGATCAACAACAAACGAGAGAAAAACTTCATAATCCTATTAAATTCAAGTACCTGTTGTGTATGAATTCAGTTTTACATTTTCTGGTCATATTAAATTCCTAAAACAAAATATGAGCCTCTTTCTATCATATGCGATGTTTTACACCCCTATAGAGTTGACATTTTAAATAGTGATCTTCAGAATCTTTTTTTACATAGTGAAAAAAAGATGGCTGACTTTTGCTACATATTTCTATGTGCATTTGTGTAATGGGTTGGTATTAACGCTCTATAACGTATCTTTTGTTGTAGCCTTGTGGTCAGTGCTTTTGTCGGTTGTGCTGTGGCCTTTGGTTGTTTCTCTGCAGCTGCACTGGTAGCTCAGTTGTGTTGTGGCCTTTGACAGTAACTTGTAATCATTGACCATCAAAAGATTTTGACAAGAAGTTTGATCTTTTTTTTTCTCTTTGATGTTTAAACAAGTGTCGAGCATTCTTTTTCAATATTGTGTTTTGCAACTCAACTGAATTTCTTATATAAATTGGTTTTTTGGAAGTGAGTTTCATGTAGTTTGTAGGTTCCTTTTTCTATGAACAGAATAATAAAGATTAAGTGAAGCAATTTTCATTTTTGGACTTCATTTGGCAGGATGTTGTTAGCAGAAAAACTACAGATGGCAGCGCCTCATGGATAACTATTTATGGAGCGCGATTTTATTTTATGTAAAGCTTATTGACGTGTAATATGATCAAATCTAAGTTAACCATACGAGAATAATTATCCATTTTTGATTATGTCTCTGTAATGTTTTCACTGAATAATTTTATCTTGAATATGAATAACCTTTGTTAACGTCTGTTTTTGTGTTCCCTTTTTGTTGCTTTTTTTCTTTTGTGGTGTTGTAGTTGTAATTGGGGCTTGATAGGTTGTTATTAATTTTAATTATCAGTCGCACACTTTTTTTCTCTCATTTTTTCCAATTCATCTCTTTCGTTTTGTGTTTTGGTTAATCTATACATTTCTGGAGAAATTATGGGCATATAATGATATGTGAATTTTCAATGCTACATTTTTTATATTAAGAGTTCAACTGGATTGAAAGAAATTATATTAAATAATTCAAAGGATAAATTTGTACTTTGGCCATATAATCACTTGTTATCCGGGTTAACAAATGTTGGATTTTAAAACCAATCTTAACCCCGCCAATTACTCAATCAAATGAAACAAACAACAAATTATGTTATCTATACAGTACTATCTTTAGGTATATGATAGATCTGTCATATC
Organism: Phtheirospermum japonicum; assembly: GCA_014905375.1. Lineage (NCBI taxonomy): Eukaryota > Viridiplantae > Streptophyta > Magnoliopsida > Lamiales > Orobanchaceae > Phtheirospermum > Phtheirospermum japonicum. The sequence goes on along the minus strand of BMAC01000005.1, from coordinate 526,360 downwards.
CTATCACAGAAAACAAACACAGCTTTTATGTATTACTCCCTCCTATTTTTTTTTATTTATGACGTTTAAGCAATTCTTTCCATCTTCAATTTAAATGACGTTTTATTTTTTTCAATGCAAAATAGTATCTTGTTCCCTAAATTATCCTCATCGTCATCTAATTAATGTTGCTTTCAAAATTATAATTATAATGAACATTTGTGTTGCATACTGAAACGTTCCAATATCATTCCTCATACTCCCTCCGTCCCACAAATATAGTCCACTATTCCATTTTCGTCCGTCCCACAAAAATAGTCCAGTTACCATATTTAACATATCATTAATTTTTTATTTCCACACATATCCTTAATTAATATTCTTAAAATACTAGTTTTCTACCTCGTAAATTGAAAATTGATGATTACAATACAAAATCTTACTATTCCAATAACAAATATACTAATTCCAACACTGATTTCTATGAGTATGACATTAATAAATTCAAGAAGGGTATAACTGAAAAATACTAACTAAATTAATGATTTAACTATATAAACTACCAATTTCTTAATCTACGTGAAATCAACCGTAAGACCATCAAATTGGGACGGAGGGAGTATTAAGTTATCAGTTAGTAGTATTAATTAGGGATTTGATTGATATTTAACAATCTTTTTTTAATATACGTGCATATCTCTAAAACATCATTTATAAAAAAAAATTGGAGGGAGTAAGATTTAAGAGTGTGTATTACTTAATAACAAATACCCCTTCAACCCAAAAAGACAGCCGCATATTCTTAATTAATAATATTAAATTTACATTACTCCAATTATTTAGATTAACTTTTATAGAAATACAATGAATAAATAAACAATTAATAGTAGATGCATAGATAAAAATATAATATTTTAACTATATTAACCGATACACCTTAAGTTATGTAAAATAATTATAAGTCTATTTTTTGGGAACATAGTAATAAATAAAAAGAGGGTGTATGTATTAGTAAGCGTGCACTTAATATAAACATGTGTGTAATTGAGTAATTGTGCAACTGGTTTTCGCACCAACTTGAAAATCGAGGCCGGCGGAAAGAAGAAAAAGATGGGCTGTATATTGAGTATTTTGAACTCAAACTGAGTTTCTGCACAGTAAAGGTAGAAACAAACAAACAAACAAAACAACACGAAGAAAAGGTGGCATTTTTGCTTAATCAATGGCGAAGATTTTCGCGGCCCAAAATCTTCCGACGGACGTGAGTCAGGTGATGGATCAACTGGAGCGCCACTGCTTGGCCCCCGATGGATCTCTCATTTCAAAATCCACCTACTACGATCTCCAGCTCGTATTAACCATTCTCCCCACTTCACAAATTTCTCTTCTTTCTCGTTTTCGTCGGTTTAATTTCATAGATTTTTGCTTGATTTAACATTGCAGGCCAGAGAAGAAATGTGCAAAGAGAGGCAGCGTTACTTGGAAGCCCTGGTACCGTTTCTCCGTTTTAATTACGGATTTGGTGGGGTTAATTTAGTTTGCGTTAGTTGGGATTAATGGCATAAAAACAATTGTACAGGCAGTGTACATAGAGATGACGGCGATGGTGGAGGAGTATCAGCAGGCGGCTTCGGTGGCTAATTTGGGCGGCATTCGTGATGTCCAGGGTCTTTACCCACAGCTCGGATTGAAGAACTTACCGCAGGTTCTGAATTTCGGTTAAATTACCCAATTTACGAACTTAGGTTTTTGGAATTGTTTACAAGCATTAAAAATAAACTTTCTGTTAATTAGTGGAACTTAAGTATGTTATATAGAATTGGTGCGGTGTTTTGCATGAAATGAATGAAATTGGATAATTGGATCCAGGAAATGAAGTGACTTTTGGATATTACTGTTGGTAAAAAAAGAAAAGGATGGTTGAAAAGGAGTGATATTTCAGGTTTACGAGGCCCTTGAGCATCGAATGGTTGTTGCAGAGGCTGCTCAAAGATTGAGGCTTCCTCTCATCTCCAAGGATGGTGAGATTCACGAGGAAGATATCGAAAAATGGAGTATCGTGTCAAGGAGCTCACTTGACAGTACGAGCACTAGCATCACGATGAGCTCTAGCACGAATTCAACTAATTATACAAATGTCCCTGCTCCGACGAACACTTCTTTCTCTGTTGATGTATCTGAACCTGAAGTTGGTGGTGTCCCAAATAGGTTTCTTGGGATAACACCATCGTATTTATGGCAAACACAGCTTCAACGGACACCACTATCCATGGTATTGAATTGACTTTTTAATTCATATGAAAATAAAGAAGTGGGAAAAGTTTACAAGTTCTTAACTTTAATAATTTTTGCAGACCGCTATGTAAAATAATGATTTGGCTTTCTGAAAAAATGTAGGACATCACAGAATACCAGGTGCTGCTTGCCCGCGAGATTGCAAGTCGGTTAGATGCTAAATGCGATAAGTTAGCAGTTGCTGTTGTTATAGATGACATCGGTAAGTCTGAAAATATGACTTAGCTCTAAGGCGTTTTACACTCTAAATATCTGTACTATGGTACCTAAGCTTCAGTAGATATGTGCATATTCAGTTTTTCATTAACCTGGTTTATGTAGTAAGTGGCTTATAATTATTTCTTCTTGGGTTTTCAGGTTCACCAAGTGGTCACCAGAATCTGACTTCCCGACTTCCAGAAAGGTCTCTCTTACCCAACTCCTGAAATTTTCTGCAACATATTTATGCTATACTAGTGTGCATGCTTGCTTCTTTTTGGATGCGGACAACAAAGGATTTGAACTGTTCTCATCTAAATTTAGTTTAAGGTGTTAAATGACGGAATCTGTAGGATGCTATGCCAAAATTTCATTTTCTTAGTAAACAATGTAGCTAGAGATTGCAAAAGCGCTCTATTTCGCCTTTTATTCTAAATAGTGAGGATTAAAAGGTTGAATATACAGATTGTATTCTTCGGTATCATATATATAGAAATACCTTTGGTTTTCTTCTCAAATCCGTCCAGTAACTTTACATACTGGCCTATATAGAGATTTGGTTCCCTAAATTATTAAGGTTTTCTCTTAGCTTTAAAGGTTTTGTACATTTAGTCTGATTTCCAATTGAAAATTCTAATCTGGCCAGAGATTGTTGAGTTTGACTAAAAATTATGTTGAGCGGTACAAAGAATTGGGGATTTTCACAATTTTGGAGAGAAATCGGCCAAGTAGGTGAGTGATGTGTTGTTACATTTTTTTATAAAAGAAAAGGAATAAGCAGGAGAAGAAGCCAGCCCACTCTACACGTGGGCTGGAAATGACCTTCTCCCTCCATTTCAAAAGATGATTTTTTTTCCTGGGTCTTTCTTGGGAGATAGTTTCTTGAAATATCCTTTTTCATAGTTTCTTAAAAGATCATTTTCTTTCACCTCGTAGTTTGTGCTCAAGTAATGACTCTTATCTACAACTATTGCAACTGGTGAATTAATGCTTCTCCTACTTACCGCATTACGAGTGCTTGGGTTTTCAGAGTGGTGCATGAGGTGTCCAAGAATAGGGGAAAAGAGACATTTTGTTTGGAAATGTGTGTTAGGTTCAGGATGTGCGCATGAGGTTTCAAAGAATTAGCAACAAGTTTCAAGGATATGTTCTCAAAGTTATTGTACTATGACCAAACTTTGACAATTTAGGGATCCAATATCTACCTAAGCCAAGTTAGCAGATAAATTTGACAATTTCCTTTTGATAATTATAATATCTCAACTTATAAAGATGATCTTCAAAATGTGATATCAATATATGGAAACTTATTTTAATGGTCAATCTAGTTTTACAGTTTTATTTCACATATAACAGGGTAAAATTGATAATTGAGGAGATTGAAAGAGAAGAATTGTCATGGCGTGAGGATCTGTATTCTTCGGATAGAAAATTTGCCGAGTACTATAATGTAAGCAGGAATTGTTAACTTGTAGGATTGTGATGTTTGTTTTGAGATTTTACTTCTAAGTTTCATTTGTCTATCCAAGGTTTTGGAGCAGATTCTTGGGGTGCTTATTAAGTTAGTCAAAGATGTAAAGCTTCGACACCAACATAAATATGTAAGTTTCTTGGTGTCAGATGTGATAAGCTGTCTCATCCGGCAACCTTAGTTTAGAAACTAACAAAGACTGCTTCATTTATTTCTCAGGATGAACTACAGAAGACTTGGCTATGCAAAAGATGTGAGACCATGAGTGCTAAATTAAGGTCTGTTTTTCCTGGTTCTAAAATGGCTCATATAAGCACCTGCTTCTCAATATCATGATTTGACTAACAATATGACTTGGTTTGCTTTGTTGTTGAAGAGTTCTAGAACATATTCTCCTCCTTGAAACCTATACCAGGGAAACCATTCCCGCACTCCACAGAATTAGGTAAACAAGCATACAGTACCTGTTATTGTTTAGTTTAGTTCCCAGGTGGTAATAATATTAACCAAATTTTGTTTGTAGGAAATATTTGGTTGAATCAACAGAAGAAGCTTCACTTGCATACAATAAAGCTGTAAGCTTCTTTGCTCTTGGAATTTTTTTTGCGAGTTTGCTCAAATTGTGTTCTTCGGTTTGTTGTTTTTGGTTAGCAATTCATAATAATGTTTTATGTTTTAAGGGAAATATATCTCGTGAAATTATAACTCCATGTTATAATTTAATAAACACTGATTAATGTAACCCACTTTTGTCAAAACTGAATCAGAACAAATTCTAATGTTGAGTTTCTCGACCAGGTGACACGGCTACGTGAGTATCAAGGTGTTGATCCTCACTTTGATACTATTGCTAGGCAGTATCACGACGTAGTGAAGGTAAACTTATAGTTAGTTAGTTAGTTTGTTAGTTAGTTAGTGTGTGTGTGTGTGTTCAATCTTAATTAGAGGCTAGGGATTGGCTCTAAACTGAAGTTTTGCGTGCAGAAATTGGAAAATATGCAGTGGACCATTCACCAAGTTGAAATGGACCTGAAGCGGTTGCCTGATCATCCGAGCGCCTAAGTTATCTCCACGTCCTTGTTTTGTGTAAAATGATTGTATAACACCATTCTGTTCTTGATGGTCTTTACAAGAGATCAATCCATAATGTTTATTTAATTAACTTGATGATACTACAAAATTCGGGGTTTACCGTTGCATGTTTTTTTTTTTAGTTTTCATAGCTGTGATATTATGTTGCGCTCAGATACCATTTCATTTTATTTTGTTTTGTTAAAGAGATAGAAATGTTTTAAAATGATGATAAAAATGTTTTTAAATAATGAAAGATGGTAAATGTAGAATGTGAATGGATGTGGTTGGAAAAGTAATGATGTGATAAAAAAACTCCTGCTCTCCAGTGGATAGTTGTTCTTATACGCACATGCCGAGCTTTAAATCCGCCTTTGTTTATGATTTCTTGGGTCCAATTTTATGATTCATTGAAAAAACAAAGTCTAACATAAAAACTTCACCAATTAGACAATTTTTTACTCGAACAGTAATCTATAAACCTATCAGATTTTTTTATTTTTCATTTTTAGATTTTTGTTGTATCTTGCAATTTTACATGCATTTTGTTTGTTGGTCTGTATTTTGCACACAATGGAGCACTAAGATTAATGTCATGTCATTTATAGGGCTCCATAATGGAGCACTATTTGGTTTTATAGAAGAACCGCTCTACTGTAGGTGTCTAGTTTGCTCGTAATTGTGCAATATTAACATTACTGAATACTTGTATTATGCTTGAGAAATGAATTTGTTTCTACTACGTGTATTTTGTATCTTGTATTCAGAAGTACAACTTTCGCAAGCGTAATGGTCAAGATTGAATGTATTGTGTGTGTATATATATATATTCTATATCGTGCAATATCTTTAACAAGTATGCCCGAGCTAATGTGCATTTTACACAGTGCTTCTTGTAACTATGACGTGCAAAATTTACCGTGCATTTTTCTCTTTCGATAAACAATTATGCAATATTACAATGCATATTGCAACGTGTAATTTGTATGAACTATGCAATGACCAATAATTGTGCAAAACATTCACATAATCTCCACACATTTACCAATACACATTTTCATATTATTCAAAAAAAAATAAAATAATAATAATAAAAAACACCCACCAACCTGAAATAAACACTTCTCTAAACTCAAAACAAACACGTCCCAAGAGTTCAACTCTTACGCTAGGATTCGGAAGTTTCAAACTCGTTAGTCAATCGTTGCCTCTAAGCTTTACTACTCTTCCCAGTTCACGTGTGTCAACAGTCAACCTTATCCTCATAAGAAAATCAGGATAAATTCATGTGATCGAGAAGAGGGTACATGGCAGAAGCAAACATGTTAACATAAATGCCACCTCTAACGAAGCATTAGTTCTAACAAAGCATTAGTTTCACCATTGCATTTTGTATCTCACATTGCACAGATGTCAAATTTGATTTCGAAGCACTGTATTTCCAAGTCAGCATTGTGCAACAATACCAATATCGGAAGTAAAAAAGCTGTATGCAGCCTTCCTTGAAAAATAAAAAGAATATGGAGAAAATACAAAAGAATTATCAGCTTGCGGCGAGAAAAGGGAAAGGACCATCTCATTTACTGTGTAAGATAAGAAGAGTAAGAACTTGATTGTCAACGGGCTAGAAAAGTTTGCCTTGCTGTTGGGTACCGGTTTTTCTCATCATGTTACAGAACTCTTCATAGTTAATTCTTCCATCCTGGAAGAGCAACAAATAACTTAGGAAAAAAACAAAGAAAAGATAAACTATATTTTGATCTATGGCTAACAAAACAAACAAACAAACAAAAAACTCACATTATCTGTATCCACTTCAGATATTATTTCTTTTATGGTTGATGGGTCACCCATTCCATATTCTTGCATAGCTGTTTCAAGTTCATCTCTCGTTATGAACCTGTAGCAGTGAGAAACAGTGATCATTTCACGATATGCATCATTCTAACGAGGTATATAATTCGAAGGTATGCTTAAGTGCTTGCTTACCCACTGCTATCTTTATCAAAGAATAGAAATGCTTTGTAAAGATTTTCCTCCCTTTCTAATCTGTGTCTGTGCATTGTAGCTGTAATGAACTCAATGTAGTCTATCGTCCCATTCCCATCCACGTCAGCCTGTAAAATCTCTTTTGGTTTTAGTTACTTGCATTTCGAGTTTTATATGTTACTGTATCAAGTTAAATCATGCCTAATATTCATTTCTTATTTATTTTGGATGAATAATATATCAAATTTGACACCCAAACTGCATATATAAAAATAAAAGTACATGTTCGAAAAGTTAATTGAAAACAAAAAAGGAACGTTGTATTTTTTTTTAAAATTTAAATTAAATGGGTTAATAGGTGCGGTTTAGGATTAGAATTTTCAAAAACCTTGTTTTTTTGAAACAAAAATGCAAATCTGAGTTTCCAGAACCCACAATCAAACACATTTTAAAGTGGGGAAGTGTATTTGATCATCTTACAGCATCCATCAGCTGCCTAACTTCAGCCTCAGTTAGTTTTGACCCAAGCCTAGCCAAGCCATCTTTAAGTTCTTCATATGTGATGGTGCCATTGTTGTCGGTGTCCATATTTGTGAACATTGCTTTCAGCCCTTGAATTTCTTCGGCAGAAAGGTTTTCTGCTATTACCTAGAATTGATTATTATAAAAGCACCACCAGAGTCAGTTACGAATATCCACCGGAGAAAATTACTTTTAATTTACTTCTTAGAACCCCAAATAACGGCAAAATTAGTAAAATAGACCAAAATAGAATGCAGCCACAAATGCAGTCAAAACCTCGAGTGATATACCTTGAGTGCAAGTTTTTTTAGCTTGTTCATTGCTCTGAATTGCTTCATCCTCGAGAGAACTGCACTGTCTAGCGGTTTATCAGACGCTTCCTCACCTTTAATCCATGGATGCTCTGTAGAGGCAAAAATATGAAGTTCCAGCTGATGGGTAATATAAAAGATTAGGGCGCGATTGTATATACTTTCATTTAGAAAATTTTCTTTCCGCCAGAGAATAGTGATTAAAATTTTTTTGGGCAAGATTGATGAATTTTTGAGAGTGTGAATGGATAATGTAATGATTAATATTAATGTGATATGAAAATAGTAAAATAATGGCTGAAAATAATATGTAATTAAAAATATGTCGGTGGGTGAATAGTGAATTTGGTAGGACAAATGTATAGTAATGATCAGTAATTTATTGAAAAAATTTTGGGAAGAGATTTTTTCTCTAGTGGAATGAAAATGGAGAATTTTAATATCTAATCACACCCTTATCAGCACAATATTCATCCACACACAATACTCATCCAAATTACACGCATATTGAAGACTGCAAAAAAAAAAAATGCATATTCATGTATGGAATTAATTAATGCCAGGCGAAACAAAACAAGCAGATGGGACGGGCACACAATACAAGAACTTGTGAATTTTTAAAAGGTCTTCTAAAAATTTCCCATTTATAAATGAATTACTTGGACTCAGACATTTATAAATAAATTTCATATATTTATATTAGAAATGATTAAAGGATGAAATTTCAAAACTAAGGCACACTACACAAATGCATTATTTATGTGATTATCACAGTTTCCAGAAAACATCATACCAAGAACTTCAGTAGCTGTAATGCGTTTCTTTGGGTCCTGGGTAAGCATTTTACCAACCAGGTCCTTGGCACTCTTTGATATTGATGGCCAGGGTTCACTTTCAAAATCCACATGTCCTTTTAGAATGGCATCAAATATTCCCCGCTCGGTCTCTGCAATAAAATTTTTATCTAGAGGTGTTAGTTACGAGAAGAGAAACATAAAGAAAGAAAACACATAAAATATAGATGCATTTTACCTGCCCAAAATGGGGGCACACCACTGAGTAATATGTATAGCATGACCCCAGCACTCCAAATGTCGGCTTCTTTTCCATATTTGCGACGCAAAACTTCAGGAGCCACATAATAAGCACTGCCAACTAGGTCTTTGTATACCTTCCCTGCAGAGTTTGTAATAATCTTCTTACTTTATTTAACATGAAGAAGAATTGTCACATGCTGACTGACAATTATAAGGGGCTTCAAAACTTGGTATGTATTTACTAAAAGTGCTTGAATTAAATAATATTTTCTTACAAACGAAAACGACTTACTATTATACGCTACAAAAAAACTTTTACCGAAAATAATGGTTTGTCACTAAATCTAACAATTATCGACAAAATAAAAAACAATATTTCCCCCCAAATTATACCGACCAATTACTGACAAATCATCAACAATTTAGCAATTTACCGACATAAATACTATTGGCATTTGCCGAGAGTTTTAGATTTTGTCAGTAAATATTTACCGACAATCATTTTACCTACAATTTACAAATTTCTTCACATTTACCGACAGTTTCTGTAGGTAAATTGATTTTTTCTTGTAGTGTTATATAATAACATGTAAATGGCTACTCGGTTGGGCATTTGAGCTTGAAGAGAACCAGTCATGACTGTGCAATAATTATGTTATTCATATAAAGATTTTGGATACTAATGGTTGCATAATTTGTGCCAGAAATGCTACACATTGAGATAATCGATTATAAAGATTCCAATTGGTGATGCCCACCAATTTAAGCAAATGTACATCAAAGTGAACACCATGCTGATAATCAGATAATATACCAAAAGCAACCCAATTCGTCGTTGATGCTGTTGAATCATTTTGAGGGCCATTAGATAAAGAAATATTTTTTACTCTGTCGGTAATTGTAAAATTTAGTGGCAAAATGATATCTGTCATTAAAACAATAAAGAAAATCTCACCTTCCTCGATAAAAACCGACAATCCAAAATCGGTGGCTTTCAAAAGCGCGTTCTCCGTCTTGTCGGACAACAAGAAATTCTCGGGTTTGAGATCGCGGTGAATCACCCCCATAAAATGACAAATCTGCACAACACTCACAATGCTCCTCCCAATCAAAGCCGCCGCCCTTTCGCTATAATGCCCTTTGGCGATGATCCGGTCGAAAAGCTCCCCGCCCGCACACAGCTCCATGACCAGATGAACAGAATGCTTGTCCTCATACGCGCCCTTAAACTCCACGATATTGGGCTGCCCGCTCAAATGCTGCATGATCTGAATCTCTCTCCTCATATCCTCCTTGTCGCTCTTGGTCACCAGCTTCCTCTTGGATATGGACTTGCAGGCGTACTCCTGGCCGGTCGCGATGTCTGTGCAGAGGTGCGTGACGCCGAATTGGCCCCTGCCGAGCTCTTTCCCGAGTTTGTAGTGGGATTTGATATCCTCGTACGGCTTTCCGAGGATCGTGTTGGGTTTGTGGACGGGCGGGGCGGGGCTGCCCGGGGGGATCAATTGATGAGCTGCGGCGGCGGCGGCGTAGCCGGGGGACATTGTGTATTGGATTGGGGTTTGTTGGTGATGGGCCCCATTGCCGTTTGATTTTACAGGCTTCTGCTTGCTCACGCAGATGCCCATTACTCAGATGGAGGTGGATAATTGATTGAAAAATTGGGATAAAACGAAAAAAAGGGTCTAGAAGCTTGATCCTGATCAGAGAGGACAAAATTAAGTTGGTCAGACAATTGAATTGTTTAAATTAAGAGACGAGAGGTTTTGTGGGGGGACAAACAAGTAGTGCGCGCAAATGAGGAGAGATGGTGACGACGACTAATTAATTAGTACTAGTAGCGTAAACGTGTACGCCTGCATTTCAGATCTAGGCATACTATTCCATTCCTCCGCCCGCCAGCACACAGAGGAACTTTGGAATTGAATACCGAGAGGGAGAAATATAATTCCAGCTTTGTTTTGTCTGGCTCACTGCTCGGTCGTTGGGCATTTGGGAATAATACTTGGAAGGGAAAGGCGGAGCGCGTGCCCAATTATTCTTGTATTTTTTTAGGAAATTAAAAAAATATATTCTTATTTTGTGTCTAAAGATATTTATATTAGTATATATGCTATTGACTTTTATTTACTAAAGATACTTAGGAAATTTTGGTTTGTTGGAATTTTTTATTCTAATTTAAGGTTATCGAGATGTTGAGAAAAGTGATAAGATAAAAAATGTATTAGATGGTAGTTTTTGAAGCGCGCATAGTCTATAGAAATGAGAATGAACGTGATGATGGGAAGGATGTTGTCGTGTGTGAGAATGTTTCTGTCCGTAAATCTCTTGGTGATGATATTTCTAATGTTCAAGTCGTTTGTTAGGGTGTTTCGCATGACAAAGAAGTTTTTAAAGATTGTCACGTTCTTTCACAAAAGCTTGCGTTAAAGGGCGTTAAAATGGATTACTAAGATTATTAATGCTTAAGAAGAAGATGGAATAACATAAATTGGAATATATGATAAATAAGAGTAAAGTGGAATTGTTTGAAAGTTTTCATTCTCATTCATTTCTATTAATTCTTGCTTATTTTATTATTGAAAAATTCACTTTATATAGAGGTTACAAAAAGTTTACTAAAGGAAGAAGTCAAATCTAGAAAGAAAGAAATAAAGTCAATTAAGATCACCTTAAAAAAAGGATTTAAATTGTCAACCAAATCAATCAACCACCATAATTTATTGTATTGATTAATTTTGACCATTGATTCACGCTCCTCTAATAACCTTTTGAAGGAGTGCATCATCACTCCCCTCCATGACATCAAGCTTGCCTACATGTGAAATCATACAAAAACTCCAAGTTGATATAGGCATTCCCTACAAAGCCAACGATATAAAGTTGATGTTTGCAATGATGACCCTTCACCTATTGATCATCACAATTGTAGCACTTACCCAACTTACATCGTTGCACCATCTCTATCGGATAGACATTGTATATGCGGCTCTAGACGAGGAGCTGAATGATTTATTGTGATACTGAAAGAAGATCAAATGTGTTGGGGTAATGTTGGACGTGACAGATTTATTGTGATGACTGATTTATTTAATTCTCAATCTTATATTTAGATTCTTATAGTAATACATATGATTATTATGTTATAAAATAATTTACATTTTATAATTAAATAAATTTTATTTCAACAGACACCGACTTGGACATGGCGGGTTCGGGTCTTGTAGCACCCACCCGCCCCATTACCATCCCTAGTCAACACCCGATTTAAAAAAAAAATCAATTTGTTGTTCATGTCAAACTTTATATTTTCTAGCAAACATCAACTAGAATTCATCAACATAATCTTTGATAAGTCCAAAAAGTTGAACTACTAAATAAAGGGGGCACTAACCTCAAAATAGAGATCAACGACCTGAATTGGTGATGAAAGATGTCTCAGCGACCTCAAAAACCTCCAGCAATCGTCACAGCGACCTCACCGATCCTGCAAAACAACGTCTAGAACGGGCCGGATTTCGAGCCCGTTAAGGCCCTCCGACGCTTAAGTTAATAAGCGAAAAACACTCTCCTCTCTCTTAATAATACGGTGAAATCACAATAATAGTATGATAATGAATACAAAATAAGAGACAAAAGCCCTCTTTTATAGAGATAGGAGAAATCCTCCACTATCTAGGGTTACCTTTCATAACCAGAATTTCATTCATACCGTGACTCTTTCACCGACTTTCAATTGGGACTCTTCCCATATGATAAGTTTCCATAAACATGAAACTTCTTAATATATATTAGCGAAATAAGCATGGGCATATAGCCCACCAGGCCCATATACATATAAAACTCTCAATCAGGCTCAAATACTCAGCCCAACCCACCAGAGATCACGACCCTATATGAGAATTCATCCTCATACTACAGGTCGCTACTTCAGATACATCAGCTCGCCTACTTTTGAGGAACAGCCTTCGACTCGTTCACCTCTCAAAGGCATAATATTGAGGAACAACATTCGACTCGTTCACTTCTCAAAGACATAATACAGCTCGCCCAACTTTCAGGAGGCACACCCTCTCCTAGAAATGAGGTCGCCTTCCACAAATACCCACATATATCACATAATATTTCGTATGAATACTTTGGTCCACATCAATCTTCGATGGGCCTACCATTTTGTTATAATCACCCAAACATCGCTGAAATCAACATCCATCAATTACACTATGTGGAAAATCCAATTTCAGATTACCCTTACAGGGTATGACCTCATCGGCTACGTTGATGAATCAATCACTGCCCAAGCCCCCACGGTCATGGAATTTGGTACATACGGCTGAATCGCGCGTACAGACACTGGCTCTATTAGGACTAGTTGATTCTTAATGTACTTGAAATTAAAGAGTTAATATCAAAAGAATTAATTAATATAATAAATTATTATTTATAACTCACAAAAGTTGTAAACTTACTGCTAGTGTTAGACGTGAACCTAAAAGGGTCACAAATAATTTTGGTTGTTGACATTTCAAGACTGATAACTCCAATATAGACGTGTTCAAACGGTTCGAACCGCCGGTTTGAATTGGCCAGAAACCTCAAACCGCAACCGGTTCACGGTTCGGCCATGGTTCGGTTGGCCGGTTTGAACCAATTTGTGTTGTTTTTTTTTTGAGTTTTTTAACTTTTAAAGTTCATATATTTTGGTTTTTTCCCTATGTTTATTTTTAATTTTATTAAAAAAAATTGTGAGGTTAAGTGATAAAATATTAATAACACTTTGAATTAATTCAAAAAAATTAAAAAAATTAAACTTGAACTATTTAAAATATTATAAGTTAAAATAAGAGATTTTAATTAGAATATTTAGAAATTTTGAGGTTAGATTTTTTTATTTTTCTATTTTTTATATATATATATATATATATATATATATATATATATATATATATATATATATATATATATATATATATAAATGTATGAGGTTAAGTGAGAAAATAGAACTAACAATTTGAAATTTTGAATTAATTAAAAAGAAATTGAATCATTTAAAATATTTGAAGTTAAAATAAGAATTTATATTAGAATATTTAAAATCTTGAATTTAAGTGAGAAAATATAAATAATACTTTTAATAAATTAAAAAAGAATTAATAATTTTTAAATATTCAATTTTAAAATTTGAAATTAGGACTTTAAACAATTGAAATAATAATGTATATATTAAACTGTAACTCCTCAACCTTAAAATCAAAGTACATATAATTTTCTCGTAATACTTACTCTAGAGAGGATGAAAGATATAAGTTATCACAATTTTATTGAATTGTAAAAACAATTAATATCTATCACGATCGTGTGGCTATTGCTTATAAGATAAGATATTTTTCTTATTGATCACCAATTAAAAATATCAAATGAGTTTGGTGTTAAAAAATGACTTAGAAATGAATATTTATAAATGTATAAAAAAAAAAAGACAAACCGGCGGTTCGAACCGCCGGTTCACGGTTTGAGAAATGCTCAAACCGTAACCGAACCGCCTTATTGGCGATTACGGTTCCGATTCCGGTTCGAACCGTGGTCAACGGTTAACCGAACCGTTGACCGCCAGTTCGAACCGGCGGTTTGGCCGGTTTTTACAAACCGCTGGACACCTCTACTCCAATAGTTGGAATAATTAATTAATTCGAATTAATTAAATGAGACTTTGAATTTAATTCAATTGTTCTGTTAAATATTTAATTATATAATTTGATTATGTAATTAAATCTATTTTGATAAGAAATCTCAATTAAAGGAATATATTAAATTAGTCAATTGGATTGATTAATTTAAACTCATGTAATTAATTAATTAATTGAATTAATCAAACAGTTGGATTTTAAATCCAAAGCCATGTAATTTTCTAGTAGGCCTAATTGTAGAAGTCCACTAGAATAACTGAAAACTTTAAATAAAATTAACTTATACTATATATTTGTATATAATATATATAATTAATTGGGATTAACTCATACTTTTTGTTTTGAAATAGTCGGATAATTAGTAGGAGAAGTCTTCTTCGTAATTATATGATTAATTAGTTAATTAAGACTAAATCTCAATAATTTATATGATTAATTAGTTAATTAAGACTAAATCTCAATAATTAGCCTAATTAATATATGAAAAAGAGGTTAGCCGCAGTTTTGTTTTTGAAAAAAAAAAGGGAGACCTTCTTTTTAATATAAAAAGTTGGCGTGCTGTCCCTCTTCTTCTTGAGACAACAACAACAACAACAAAAAAAAGACTCGTTCTTTCTTAAACAGAGCTGAAAACCAGAGAAGATTTTTTTTATTTTTATTTTTAATTTTTAGATTATAATTAATTAATAAATTTTCATCTATAATAATTAATCTTTAATCAATTGTTTATTGTTGGATTAATTTCTATTCTTTCAATTAATTTGAAAACAAAATAATTATACTAGCGAAGAATTTTTCCGGTGTCGCAACTAAAAGGTGGACTCGATTAGAGGGGATATGTTTGGATATCTACGACGAGGAGTTTTGGTGGTAGCCACATAACCGAAAATATTGATTCATCTCAATCGTCGCTTGAAGAAATTGAATTTGTAAGGTATCAATTTATTTTCCCTAAAAACCAAATCTTGTATTCGATACATAATAATGAAAAATGACGAACGTTAAAATCGCTAACAATACCAACGGGGTCAGTATATATTTGATATATGCTTGTTTTAATTAATTAAAAATTTTAAATTTCGCTGCGTAGACCTCGTTTGGTTCACCATGAGCCCTACACCGAGGCTTGGAAGACTCTTGCTCACACATATGGGAAACCCTTCCGTGGTTGTATTTTAGCTCAAAAAACCAATTTCGGAATCCCGATCGCTCCATCTCCGAGTTTTTGCCCGACATAAAAACTACGGTCGATGAATTTGGGGTCACTTACGATCCTGAAGATTTTGTGCTTGTCATTATCAATGGCCTTGATGATGAATATAAAGAGTTGTCTAATGCCATTTAGGCTCGGGAATCCTCGCCCTCCTTCGACGAACTTCACTAGAAATTACTTAGCCTCGAAGATCAATTACGGGCTCATCAACCCGCACCTCGCAACAACCTGCCACTGCCTTCACTGTTGGTCACGGTGATGCACCTAATCGTGAGGTCGTGGTGGCCCCAACTGGCCATCTCCTGCCCCACCACACGTACCATTTTCCACGCCTGGAAACCCTCATAAACCCTACCTTGGCCGTTGCCAACTCTGTGAAGAAACTAAGCACTCTACATAACTCTACCCTACGTTTCGTCACACACCTTAGGATGCGGTGAATGCAATTTATTTTTCTACGCCACATCATGCTTATGCGGCCCTACAGCTCATACACCGGCTATCCCACTACACTGCCTGCCTCTGATTGGATTTTGGATCTCTCTCTTCACTCGCCCTACGAGGACTATGACAATGTTGTGATTGGTAACGACACTAGACCTAAGATTTCACACGTTGTATCTCTTAAATCGTTTACATCCATTAATCTTTAAAATACTTTATGTGTTCAAAAAATTAAGAAGACCTTATCTATGTTTCACAGTTATGTCGAAATAACAATATTGTTGTTCTATTCTGTGACTCTGGATTTAGGCGAAGGATCATCGAACAGGGGAAGTTCTTCTCATGGACCACATCATGATGGAGTTTACTAGTGGCCATCGATCGCGACCGTGGCAGCACTCACCCTCACGAAAAATCACGCCTCTTCTACTCTATGGCACTCGTGTCTTGGTCATCCATCTATCAAAGTCCTTAGTCATTTAGTTGCGTTTAGTTCGTTATTTTGAGTCCTAGTTCTCATTTTCTTGTAGTTCTTTCAAGGTTCACAAAAGTCAAAAATTACTTTTTTATGCCTCTAATTTTACTTCTTCTGCTCCTCTAAAGATGTATGTACGTCTTTTATTTTATCTACTGAAGGTTTTAAATACTATGTTATTTTTGTTGATCATTTCACTAAGTGTATTTGGTTATATCCTTGTTCGAAAAATACTTCACTCATAAAAACATAACTCTCTATTCAGATAGTGGCGGGGAATTTATTGCTCTATGCTCCTTTTAAAGTACTACTAGAATTACACATTTAACTACACCACCCAATACTCCTGAACATAGTGGCTTTGCTGAGTGTCGACATCATCGTGTGGTCGAAATCACTCTTACTCTCATGCATCATGCGACCGTCCCACTTTTCCACTGGCCTTATGTCTTTGCCACCACAACTTATCATATAAACCGTCTACCTAAATCCAATCTTTCCATGAGTTCCTCTTTTAAGTGTTTGTTCTATAAACCACCTAACCTATCCAAACTGGGTACATTTGGTTGTCACTACTCCATGGCTTCGCCCATACACAAGTCACAAGCTTAAAGCCAAATCCCGTCCATGTATCTTCTTTGGCTACTCGTCTACTCAAAGTGTTTATCTGTGCTATGATCCATCCACCTCCAAGTACATCGTGTCTCGACATGTTGAATTCGTAGAACATGTCTTCCCTATTTGCTCTCTCTTCCTCCCCGAGTCTCACTCCAGATCTCCCGCCCTCATCTTCAAGCGCCTCCGATCACTTCTCCAATGCCTCCAGTTAAGCAGCCTCCCGTGGGTGCTCCTTCACCGCAACCACCTACACAGTAACCGCAACCGCCTTCTCTTGCCATTCACCTGATGAGCACTCGCCCCCAAAATAATATTCGGAAGCCGAATCCAAAATATTGCCTCACTTTATGGGAATGACCCTACCACCGTTAATCAGGCTCTATATGATTCTCGTTGGCATTTTGCCATGTCTACAGCATTAGCTGCTCTTCTTCGGAATGGCACTTGGTTGCCCCGTCCTCTGACCAAAATCTGATAGGGTGCAAGTGGATTATCGGATAAAGTGTCTTTCGGATGGCTCCATTGACAAGTTCAAGGCTCGACTTGTGGAAGGGATTTCATTAATGTCCTGGTCTGGACTACTTTGACACCTTCAACCCGGTTGTAAAACCCACCACGGTTCATCTTGTTCTTAGCTTGGCTATTGGTAAGAGCTGGGGCTCCATCAGTTGGACCTTAACAACACTTTTTTGCATGGCCCTTTGGATGAGTAAGTGTACATGGCGCAACCGTTCGGCCTTATTGACTCCAACTACCCGTCTCATGTGTGTAAGCTCAAGAAAGTGATTTACGGTCTGAAACAAGCACCTTGGGACTGGTACAACGAGCTCTGTCTCTTTCCACTTACTTTCTTATTTATGTTGAGGACCTTGTACTTACGACTTACTTTCTTATTTATGTTCAGGACCTACTTTCGTAGTTCATGATTCGAGTGTTACGACTTACTTTCTTATTTATGTTAAGGACCTTGTACTTACGAGTAGTGATTTCTGTGTTCTTATCTCGCGTTGTGGCTGCACTCGCTACCCACTTCTTGGTCAAAGATATGGGTGAACTTTTGTATTTTCTTGGGGTCGAGATTTTATGTGGCCCTCACGGGTGTTATCTCTCTCAACGAAAATATGTTGTTGATATTCTGGCCCGCCATCATATGCTGGACTCAAAGCATGTCCAAACGCTGCTCTCGGCGGTGCTGCGACTCTCTGCCCACGATGGCTCCTTGTTGGCTGATCCCACTACCTATCGCCACGCCCTAGTAATCTCTAACACCTTCTTTTCACCCGTCCTTACATTATGTTTGCTGTGAATAAACTCTCTCAGTTTATGCACCCCCTGTCTGAAGTACACTAAGGTGCCGTCAAACGTTTCCTTCGTTATCTGAATGGCACACGTGATGTAGGCATTTGGTTTATCCGTCAACTTATTTATCGCTTTACTGCTTTTCTGATGTTGATTGGGGTGGGGATTGTGATACTCAGTCGTCTATGGGGGCCTTTATTGTGTTTTTGTTCCCGAATCCCATTTCTTGGAACTTCAAGAAACAATGATCGATTGCTCGGTCATCTACAAATTTTGAGAATCAGACCATTGCTACTGCTGCTGATGTTCAGTGGGTTAGTTCTGTTCTTTGTGAGCTTCACATTGACATTCCTTCTCCCCCAATTATCTATAGTGACAATATTGGTGTCACGTATCTCTGTGCCAATCCGGTGTTTCACTCGCGCATGAAACACATAGCCATTGACTATCATTTCGTCCAGGAGCCTCACTTTGCGTTTCCCATGTATCCTCTGCTGATTAGCTTTTGGATGCTCTTACAAATCTCCCATGTATCCTCTGCTGATTAGCTTTTGGATGCTCTTACAAATCCTTTTTCTCGTCATCGTCTCCGTTTACTCATGTCTAAGAGCATCTCCAATGCAATAATGTTGAAAGTGAAAAAATTGACACATGCAATAAAAATAATTATATGGCACATTAAATGCTTGACATTATCAAGAGCAATGTTAAATTCTAGACATTAATCTTGACAATGTCTACAGTTAATTTTAAAGATATCATCCAATCATATTATTTCTCTCTCTTTATTTTTTCTAAAAATAAGTAAAATAAATTATCACATATATAATATTAACATTGATACATTTAGAACTTCTTTTTTTATAAATGTCAATGTCATTTGCCACATATGATCAATTAATTCTATTGCATTGGAGATGCTCTAAGATTGGCAGCTGTCTCCGTTTACTCATGTCCAAGATTGGCAGTTCGAGGAACCACCACCTTGAGGGGGCGTGTTAGGAAATAATATATTCGTTTATTCTTTTATATATATTCATTTTCTTCTTAGAGTTATATTCCTTTTAGGCTTTGTGTTTGTACTAGTATATATACACAATTACGTTATCAATAATGGCAAATTATTAGTTGGACCCGGGTGCACCTTGCAAGGTGCACCAATTCTCCCATATAAAACGCCATTCAATTATTACACGCGCCTATTCCATTTCTTTTTTCTGAATCCATTTCAACCACACGCGCTGCTCTCCATCCCCAATCTGAACAAAAAATCGATCCAAAAACTCCATCGCCAATCTGAACAAAAATCGATCCAATAACTCCATCGCCAATCTGAAGAAAAATTGATCCAAAAACTCCATCACCAATCTGAACAAAAATCAATCACTTCTGAGAGATCGATGAGTGCCGAGAGATTTATCTACAACTTTCATCAAATATCGCCGAATCAAATTGCTGCTGCACCTCCTCAAATCCTTTCAATTCCAATGGACTTGAATCTGATAGAGGTTTCAATGGACGCGAATCGATTCGAGGGTAAGTTATTTTTTGAAGTTGATTTATTTTTGTATTGAATTATGTTTAAGCTATTTTTATTTTTGTTGCTGCAGCTCTTCCGATTTGTGTTTCTACTGCAAATATTCCAGTTTCTGGGAATGGTGCGAGTTCAAACATTAATAAAAGTAGTTCTATTACAGGAGCATGTATATGATTTCTCTTTTTACGATTCATAGAAGGGAATGTTTGATGATTTGTGAGTCTGTATGTGATGATATCTGAAAGTAGAATGTAATGATATCTAAAAGTAGAATGTGATGATATCTGAATGTAGAATGTGATGATATCTGAAAGTAGAATGTGATGATATGTCAGTCTGAAATGTGATGATATCTGAAAGTAGAATGTGATGAAATCTGACAGTAGAATGTGATGATATCTGAATGTAGAATGTGATGATATCTGAATGTAGAATGTGATGATATCTGAATGTAGAATGTGATGATATGTCAGTCTGTATGTGATGATATCTGAAAGTAGAATGTGATGATATGTCATTCTGTATGTGATGCCATCTGAAAGTAGAATGTGATGAAATCTGAAAGTAGAATATGATGATATCTGAATGCAGAATGTGATGATATGTGAAAGTAGAGTGTGATGATATCTGAATGTTGAGTGTGATGCTATGTGAATGTTGAATGTGATGCTATCTGAATGTAGAATGTGATGATATCTGAATGTAATATATGATGAGTTGTCTCAGTGTTATGTGATGATATGTGGTATTAATATGTGATTAATATTTTTGTATTAATCATATGTTTTTGGTTTTTTTTTTGTCTTATGTAGTGAGTGGTGATAGTCAGTCAGATGAGAGAGCAATGCGTGATGATGATTTGGTTGGCATTATAGTAAATTCTGTTGACGAGGCTTATGATTTGTATAATGATCATGCGTTTAGGTTGAATTTAGTGTTAGGAAGGGGAAGGATAGAAAGAGGGTTGATGGATCAATCTCGATGAAAATGTTTCTTTGTGTTAAGGCTGTTCAGAAAACAAGTTTCAAAGAAAAGTAGGTCTTATGCTAAATTAGATGTGAGAACAGGTTGTCCTTCTTTTATTAGATTTGATATTGATCGTAGTGGTTTGTGGGTTGTTACTGCACATAAAAATGATCATAACCATACATTATGTCCACCTACATCTAGTCATCTTCTTCCATCCCATAGACAAATTTGTCCGACTCAACTTGCTTACTTAAAGAATTAAAAAAAAGTGGGGTTGGTGTGGCCGATGGTGTTCGGGTTTTGAAAAACCAGTCTGGTGGTTCACCTTTTTTAGGGTTTAGCTTTAGAGATGCATATAATGCATTGAGTAAATCGAACGTATTTGATGGTACTGATTCAAACACTGTAATTCAAAATTTTAAAAATAGGTAAGCTAATGAGAAGGACTTTTTTTTGATTTTGAGGTCGATAGTGAGTCTAGGCTTTGTAGTTTTTTTTTGGAGAGATGGTCGTATGCGGCAGGATTACGGAATTATTTGGTGATTTGTTGGTGCATGATACTACGTATCGCACTAACAAATACGATATGATTTGTGGTCCATTTTTTGGCATGAAACCATCATGGTAAGAATGTGATGTTTGGGTGTGGGTTCCTTATAAATGAGAGAATTCAGTCATTTAGAGTGGTTGTTTGGCGCTTTTTTGAGATCTATGGGCGGTAAGCACCCTATTACAATCATGACCGACCAATCTGCTGCCATGGCTGCTGCTATTTCCAAGATTTTCCCAATGTCACGACCTCGACTCTGCGTTTGGCATATTGGGGAAAATTCGAAGATAAATATCAGATCACTAAGAAGTCAAAAAGGTTTTATAGACCTTTTCAACTATTTGCTTAAATACGTTGAAACAGAGGCTGAATTCCAGTTTTACTGGGAAAAGTAAGTAAATATTTTTATGTTTAATTTTTTTTGATAATATATTGCAGCAATATGTTATGATATTTGGACTTATTATATGATGATATGTAGAAGAATTATGTGATGATATATGTCAGTAGTATGTGATGATATCTGAAACAGATTCAGGTTTTTAGGGTTTTCTTTTTTTCTAAAGTAAATTGTGATGATATGTGTCAGCAATGTGTGATGATATGTGTATGTAGTGCGTGATGATATCTGTGTAGGTAATGTGATGATATGTGAAGTACAATCTGGTTTTAGGTTTTGCTTTTTTGCTAATGATATGTGGAAGTAAAGTGTGATGGTAACTATGAGTGTTGAGTGATGGAATGTGTCACTAATGTGTGATGATATCTGAAACAGATTTAGGTTTTTAGAGTTTTCTTTTTTTCTAAAGTAAATTGTGATGATATTTGTCAGCAATGTGTGATGATATGTGTATGTAGTGCGTGATGATATCTGTATAGGTAATGTGATGATATGTGAAGTACAATCTGGTTTTAGGGTTTTGCTTTTTTGCTAATGATATGTGGAAGTAAAGTGTGATGGTAACTATGAGTGTTGAGAGATGGAATGTGTCACTAATGTGTGATGATATCTGAAACAGATTCAGGTTTTTAGAGTTTTCTTTTTTTCTAATGATATTTTTTGGTATAAAGTGTTTTAATATATGTCAGTAATGCTTGATTTTCTATTTTTTTTTCAGGATGCTTACAGATTATGGATGTCAGAATAATGCTTGGTTAAAAAGGCTTTATGATATACGAGCAAAATGGTGTCCTGCGTTTAACAAGGATTGGTTTTCAGGTGGCATTTTATCTTCTCAAAGAAGCGAGAGCACAAATCATGCTCTTAGAAGGAAATTATCAAAGACGGATGGGTTTTGCGATTTCTACAACATGTTCATTGGAGTTGTGTCCTAGTGGAGGAGTAAAGAGAACAGAAATGACGTACGTTGCATGCTAGGCACACCATCTATGGCCTTAAATGATGTGAAGTTGGTTTTACATGCTAGAGATGTGTATACAACTGAAGCTTTCTCTTTATTTGAAGATCAATTTATGAAATGGACTGCATGTCATCAATCTTTTTTCTCTATAGAAGGGTCTACTATGACATATAATGTATGGGTTGAGGGTAGGGATGTTATAAAACATGCAGTGACTTTTAATGCTACAGATTTATCGGTATCTTGCACGTGCAAGTTATTTTTTGAGGTTGGTATTTTGTGTTGTCATTGTTTGCGTGTAATGAATATACATTGTGTTTGTGCCATTCCGCAGAGATATGTTACAAAAAGATGGCGCAAGGATATTATTAGTGATCGTGTTTTAGATGATGTTCCTGTATTTGATTCCTCGACTAAATCGATGGCGGGCTCGTTATGGAGGATTCAAATGAATAGAAAGTTTCAAAAGTTGATTTTGGCGAGTGAAGACAATATTGAAGCTCGATCAAAGTGTGAAGAAGCTTTTGAAAGTGCTAAAGTTAGTATTATACGTGAAGTTGGCTCCATTTATTTTGAAGACTGTGTTGATCCATCGTTGAGTTGTGTTATTCAAAACCCTCAAAGTTGTCGTGAGAAAGGTAAGCGGAATAAAAGGGAGAAGAGTATATTTGAGAAGAAGTTCAACCAAGTGAAAGGAAAAAGAAATCGAGCGCAAATTGCCGAGTCACAAACTAAAAAGGTTGTAGAAAGTCAACAGGTATTTATTTTGTAATTTATATATTATTTTTCTGTAATGTGGTCATTTTTTTTATTCTGTTCTATTTTTTTTCAGGATGGTATTTCTACATTTGCCAGAGACGGTTATGTTGTGCATCCGAGTGTTGGTCCAACATCGAGTTCGAATTTCATAGTTATTAGTCCGAATACGAGTTCAAAGCTTCCACCATTGCCACATTCTTTTGAGTTGTAATTCTTTTAGTTTAAAGTCTGTTTATAGTTAGTAATTTTTTATGACTGGTGTTTGTTCTTTAGTTGTGGTTAATTTTTGAATCTTAGAATTTATTTTAACAAATAAATTGTTGGTGATTCAAAATGTGTAGATGGTGTGTGGATGTTATATGCGATGATGTGTCTATGGTGTATATGATGATATGTAGTTGGTGTATGTGATGATATTTGGATGGTGTGTAGGATGATATGTGGCTGGTGTGTAAGATGATATGTGTRTGGTTTGTAGGATGATATGTGYCTGATATATGTGATGATATTTGGATGGTGTGTAGGATGATATGTGGCTGGTGTGTAAGATGATATGTGGCTAATATATGTGATAATATTTGGATGGTGTGTGGGATGATATGTGGCTGGTGTGTAAGATTATATGTGTCTGGTTTTTAGGATGACATGTGGCTAATATATGTGATGATATTTGGATGGTGTGTAGGATGATATGTGGCTGGTGTGTAAGATGATATGTGTCTGGTTTGTAGGATGATATGTGGCTGATATATGTGATGATATTTTGGATGGTGTGTAGGATGATATGTGGCTGGTGTGTAAGATGATATGTGTCTGGTTTGTAGGATGATATGTGGCTGAATACTCTTCCCGTGGTTGTTTATGTTATGTTTGTGCATATTGTATATTCATAAACTTCTCTACTTAACATTAACACTAGCTACAGTTCATACTTACAAATAATTACTCACACAGCAATTAGTAACAAGGGATCGAGTCAAGCCATGGCCGTAAAGAAACGTGAACAAAGTTTAGTGAATTAATCCGAAAATAAGATAATATACACTCCACACTTATTTATACATCATATACTGTCGAAAATATACTGTTCTCATTAATAATTTTAAAATAAAATATGCATAGTTTAAATCATATTCGATCATAGTTACTTGATTACTGATTCAACAAACATCGAGACAATAATATTCGCGGCCTCGACATCATAGTTTAGTTGACCGCAATGATTGACCCAAAGTCGATTCTAATTGGTCACCCACCTCTGTTTACATACTTTAATATTTGACATTTAAATTAGAGTATTCGACATATCATGCATTTAGCATTACAACTATATCAATTATCCAATCTCTTAAAATAAAAGAATTAGAAACTTATCATATAATACTAATATTGCAAAGCATGCATATTAAGCAGCAAATCTAACAACCACATACAACTAAAATCGTTTGTCGTTTCTAACACCTCAACCTCATACCATTAATGTAAAACTTGAAATAAAATATAAACAATAGAAACCATAATATTTTTTCCAACACCTGAATTTGTTACATGAAACAGACCGAAACAAGAATATTGTTTTTACTCAAAATATCACTACAACAAACAAACCACACATCCCACATCTTTCAACAGTTTTTTCTTCCTCGTATTCTCCTCCATCATTATGATCGCTGAACAGTACTTTGCTCTCAATGTCTTCAACATATCTTTGTCCTATTGAAAAAATATACAAGAAAAATCAATCAGTGACAACACATTCTGAACACGGAGCATACAAGCAAGAACACCATATGCTTTCAAGTAACCATAAATAACAAAACCCCAATTATTTTCTAGTTTTAGTAGTTTTGACTCTTTCTCCGGTGAAGTTAAAAATTAAGTTCCCCTAAAAATAAACTATCATGTTAGCTTCAGTCTGGTTGTAAAACTTGTGTTCATCCTAGCTATTTCTATATTTTTGCCTATAAAGTGCACAGTGATGTATAACTTTACCTCAACTAGTAATAAATAACAAAGATGGAAAATAGAGAAATAAATGAGTATAAACTTCTAATTAAATTTACTTACATTATCTTAAAAATTCATTTGGAATCCCAGAAAGTAGAAATCAATATTACATTAATAACATCACAAATCTCATATATATATTCATCATCAGTGCTTGTGAAATATAAAGAATAACATATTTATAATCATCACTCAAACCATACACATATCATCACGCATACTATGCACATACCATCACATAAACCATGCACATATCATCATCAACAACTTCTTTAAAAATTCATTTGTAATCCCAGAAAGAATAACATATTCATAATCATCACTCAAACCATACACATACCATCACACATACTATGCACATACCATCACACAGACTATGCACATACCATCACATAAACCATGCACATATCATCATCAACAACATCTTTTAAAAATTCATTTGTAATCCCAGAAAGAATAACATATTCATAATCATCACTCAAACCATACACATACCATCACACATACTATGAAGATACCATCACACAGATTATGCACATACCATCACATAAACCATGCACATATTATCATCAACAACTTCTTAAAAACTCATTTGTAATCCCAGAAACAACAACATATTCATAATCATCACTCAAACCATACACATACCATCACATAGACTATGCACATACCATCACATAAACCATGCACATATCATCATCAACAACTTCTTAAAAATTTATTTGTAATCCCAGAAAGAAGAAATCAATATTACATTAATAATATCACAAATCTCATATATATATATTCATCATCAGTGCTTGTGAAATATAAAGAATAACATATTCATAATTATCACTCAAACCATACACATACCATCACCTCAACTAGTAATAAATAACAAAGACGGAAAACAGAGAAATAAATGAGTATAAACTTCTAATTAAATTTACTTACATTATCTTTAGTAAAACCTGCATTCCATACATCCACGCCCAACTTCTCCTTGTAGGTTTCAAGATGTCTCATGCAATATATTCCACAATCATCAAAATTATTTGCTGATCTCCATGGCATTTTGACAATTGATTGAAATTTTTTTTCAACATTCACATTCTTCTTCAAATTGTTGATTTCCAAATATATGCTGAATGCTGATGCCTGAGAATTGAATATAATGAGATACAATTAGTACAATTGATCTCCATGACATTTTTTAAAATTTACATTCTTCTTACACGAAGATACATTCTTTTTTTTTTTTGTGTCTGATTATTGTTGTAGAGTACTTACAATTTTTTTGGGGCCATTGTCGTAATGAATTGCAACACTTGTGCGTTGTGCAAGTGGTCTGTTGTCAATTATTTGTACAGAACAGTCTTTGAAATTGAAATAAATAATCCAATAATGAAGATCTTTCAATACAGGGAAAAAGACCTGTAATTTTATATACTATTAGAACATTGTAATGTATATTCAGGAAATCTTTTTATAAATACAGACATACACACAGAAACAGACATATACATACACACACGCACACACACACACACACACACACACACACACACACACATATATATATATATATATATATATATATATATACACACACACACACTTACTAGATCTGCATCATCGATATTGACATCACCCATTATTATGCTGAGCTCATTATCAAGCATATTATTGAAAGACTTCTTGCTGTCATCCTCACTAAATTCTAAGTCCATTTCCATCTGATCCTGCATAATTAACAGTTGATAAGTTTGGAGTTTGTCTATAATAATTGACGATATATATTTTTTAATGATTACTTACATGAGGCATTGTAGAGAAAAACACTCTTTTTTGTTCTTCTGGTGCTCTCCTCTTATTATCAATGTTTAGCTTCATGCACCAGATGTCAATGACTGTTTGCACAACCTACTGATTTTCTGAGAGTGTGTAGAATTCTTCCCTTCTTAACTTCAGCCCAATGCCATCGAACAGTACTTCACTAATATTTTTAAATAAAAAACAAACATAGTAAGAGGAGAGCTTCTGAATATGCATATATCATCACAACAAACATAAAATGTAATTTATAATATATCAATACACAAATCTCGGAAATACTATCACACAGACTATGAACATATTATCATACAGATCTTGCACACACCATCACACAGAGTATGCACATACCATCATATAAGCAATGCACATATCATCATCAACAATTTTTCAAAAATTCATTTGTAATCTCAGAAAAAAGAAATGATATTACATGAATAATATCAGAAATTACAAATGTATATATTCATCATCTGTTCTTGTGAAGATTAAAAAATAACATATTCTGATCTTGCACATACCATCACATAGACTATGCACATACCATCATATAAGCCATGCACATATCATTACTCATTAGAAACAAAAATTAAAAAACTTAAGAATTACTTACTTTTTTGTTTCTTCAGTTGGTTTTAAGAATTACTTACCATCATATAAGCCATGCACATATCATTACTCATTAGAAACAAAAATTAAAAAACTTAAGAATTACTTACTTTTTTGTTTCTTCAGTTGGTTCTAAGAATACATACTCTAAAATCAGTTTCTCCTTCATTGTAACAAGTTTGTGCAGTTTTGGATTATTTCCTGTCCAGAAAGGATATCTGAAATTCAATGGCAGATTTTTGCACTTTCTCTTTGGGTTCTTTCTTTAGAGGACATCCACAACATCATCCTCAGACTCGTCAAGTATGTTGATTTGTTGAATGCCATAAGAAATAATTGTTATTTTTATTTTTATCAATCTAAAGTGCAGTATTCAAAATCTAAAAACTAATATATAACTTTAAAAAAATATTACAGTTAAATACCTTTTGAATTTCAACTCATCAATTGGGGTCACGTTCTCAATTTCAGCATCATTCTGTTCAGCAACTGTATCATTATCACCATCAGCATCATCACCATTATTATTACAATCAATGTCACCATCAACATTACAACCAATATCAACATTACCATCACCATTACCACACCATTGTCACCACCATCACCACCATCAATGTGATCATCAGCACAAAAATTTCCCATCGGTTCAATATCTTCAAGTCCTAATGAAAACGTGGGTGGTGATATCCATTTGAAACCTCTCTCTTTGTCACCTTTTTGGGTTTGCATAAAGCATCCCACAACTCAAAAATTCCAACTGCAATTTCTGGATCATCAAACATATCATCATCTAATATGCAACTGAATTTTTGGCTTGGTGGTTTTGCAGGTGGTGATTTTTGAGGTGGTGGTGTTTTGGATGGCGATTTTTGGGTTAATGGTTTCTTGGTCGGAGATTTTGGGTTTGGTGTTTTCTGGCTTGATTCTTGGTGCTCGTCAATTGGCTCTTTCTCCTTACAACTCAATATTAGTTCAAATGGTGTCATGAGAATGTCATTTGTCGTTTCTATTTTTCTAATCTCATCCATGATATCTCTGAACTGATTAACTGCTTCAGTCATCTTTCCCAAGACTTGCACTGGTTTGTTTGTTGACTCCTCTTGAATGTCAACAAGTTCACAACTATTCTGTAAAAAAGACATGTATAAGCAAGTCAAATTTTTTAGTTTGTGAAAAATAAATAATAACATCAAAAATCACAAAATATATATTCATCATCAGTTCTTGTGAAATATAAATAATAACATATTCATAGATTATCACACAGACCATGCACATACCATCACACAAACTATGCACATACTATCACTCAAACTACGCACATACCACCACACAGACTATGCACATACCATCAAATAAACCATGCACATATCATCATCAACTTTTTAAAAATTTATTTGTAATCCCAAAAATAAGAAATCAATATTATATTACTAACATCACAAATCACAAATATATATTCATCATCAGTGCTTGTGAAGTATAAAGAATAACATATTCA
>BMAC01000005.1:438587-496250 GCA_014905375.1 Phtheirospermum japonicum | reverse complement strand
TCATCAACTTCTTAAAAACTCATTTGTAATCCCCAAAAGAAGAAATCAATATTACATTAATAACATCACAAATCTCATATATAGATTCATCATCAATGCTTGTGAAATATAAAGAATAACATATTCATAATCATCACACAAACCATAGACTTACCATCACACATACTATGCACATACCATCACATAAACCTTTCCCCAATCTTTAAACACAAAATTAAACACATACCATTTTGTTATTGTCTTCATTCTTCAACAATCTTTCAACAACCTTTCCCCTTCCGGAGCCTCCAAATTAACTCTCTTTTCCAGTTCTGTTGATCCCCAATTTGAGCAAATTGGGAATCTTCGTGAATTTGCCCTCCTCACCTTGAACTCCATTCTATCAAGATAGCATAACTGCACAAAATACATTAATATTAGAGAATTTTATTTCTTAGTACTTTATATCACTTTATTTAGTAGTAATTCACATATGGTTACCATTAAGAAAATTGCGGGCCCTGCAAAAAACTTATTCGCCGCTGTGCTTGTTTTCCATTCTTCAATTGACGAAATCAGGCAATTGATCATAAAATGGCACTAATTGAAATTCCTGATTTCGTTCACATCTTCAAGGCATTTCAAAATCTTGTAATTGGCTTTTCGATTCTGGTGTGACTTGAACATGGTAGTGACAACAAACACGATAAAGTCGCGTTTGAAGTCATCACCATAGTCACCTTTTGATTGGAGAGCCTCACAATTTTGAATGTAAAAGGGGCAGCATTTGAAACCCCCAATCGCTGCTGCCATTCTTTTACCAAATCTTTATACTTCTCATCATCTTTTTTAGTACATGCATTAAAAATAAGATTATTTAAGATACGTACAATATTATAGTGTAATTAAGGGGAGTTAATATAATTAATGTAAACAATTTAAAAATACCTTTTTCAGACAAAGCTTCTGTCACAAACTTTTCTCCCAATGGCAAGTCAAAAACAGAGACGACATCCTCCTCCTCAATTTTTAATTCATCTCTCTCCAATTTTATTGAGCGTCTGAAGCAATCAAACTACTTTACCAGAAATATTACCAACTCAGCATGGTTTTCTCGAGTTGATAAGTTCAACACTCATGCAAATCCGATCTCTCTGACTGCTTCTTTTTGTTCTTCATTCAGATGCTCTATTAGTTTGAAGAGAGGGTTAGGAGATGTCCTAAACCGGATATGATCTTGGTTAAATTTACGAACAAATTTCTTTTTCTGAGGAGGAGGATTAGCTAAGTCAGTTGCAGGTTCTTTTCTTTTACGAATTTGCTGCAGTACAACCTGAAAAATAAATAAAATTGAACATCACATACACCAACCACATACCATCTATTACATCAAACACAAATAACAACATCATCACATACACCGATCACATGTAATCTTATACACCAGCTACATATCATCATATACAACAGTCACATATCACCCTATACACCAGGCACATATCATCATATATACTAGACACATATAGTAGCCACATATCATTACATATACTAGCCACATATTATCCTACACACCAACTACATACACCAAACACATACCATCACATACACCAACCACATACCATCTTATATACTAACTACATATCATGTAATACACCAAATACAAACAACCACATATCTCAATTATACCAGCCATATATCATCACATACACCAATCACATATCATCCTATACACCAGGCACATATCATCATATATACTAGACACATATAGTAGCCACATATGATTACATATACTAGCTGCATATTATCCTACACATCAACCACATACACCAATCACATACCATCACATACAACAATCACATACCATCTCATAGTCCAACTACATATCATCTAATACACCAAACACAAACAACCACATATCTCACTTACACCAGCCATATATCATCACATACAGAAATCCTATATCATCCTATACAACAGTCACATATCATCACATACAACAATCACATATCTTATACATCAGGAACATATCATCATATATACTAGACACATATAGTAGCCACATGGTTATTTATACTAGTCGCATATTATCCTATACCATCACATACACCAACCACATACCATCTCATACATCAACTACATATCATCTAATACACCAAACACAAATAATCGCATATATCACATACACCAGTCATATATCATCAAACACATCATTTACATATCATCACATGAACATGACAGTAGTGTATTAAAATTATTGTTAAGAAATTCAAACCTCAGCTGGTTTTATTTTTTCTTTTTTCATATTTTTTTTTTTGACTTCAACGGGTGCAACCTGTATATCAGCTGTGTCTTCAACGGGTGCAACCTGCATATCAGTGTAACTGTGTTAATTTCAATTTGAAATCTAAATATTTTTTTAAAGTAGAAAAGTAATAAAAATAGCAAACCTTTTTCTTTTTCTGTAATTGTGTTTTCTTCAGAATCGGAGTCTTTTTGCCACTAACACCCCGTTTGAAAACTTGAATTGCAGAAGCAGTTTTTTCAATATCAGTTATTTCAGGTGTTCTTCTTTTCATCTTTTCAGTGTTTTCTTTTTTTTTTTCTTTCATACGTTCTTCTCTGCAGGTCTTCTTCTTGAAGTGTAAGACATGTTCCCAGGGGATTACCAACTAGAATTGGTGTATCAAGTTGGTCTCTAGTAACAGGAGCAGTTTCTGTTTTCTTAGTCATTTCTGCAATTAAACATACAAAACAAACAGAATAAAATATCATCATACATACCATAACACACATCATAAATGCATCATAATAGACAACATGAAAATATCATCACACACATCTTATACATATATCACACATATTTTCTCACACAATATGTAAATATCATTAGGCATATGAATTACATATCATCATACACAACATGAACATATCATTACATAGAATATGAATACATCATCACACATAAATTGTATATATCATCATAAAGTCAATCTATATTTGCAGTAAAATAAAATTCACAAATGATATAATATTATACAGATATGAAACATATCATTACAGATATGGAACATATCATCAGATTGTTTTTGCACATATCATTACTACTAAATGAAAACTCATATATTCGCAAAAAAAAGTAATATGAGGTTCACAAATGATATATCACCGCTCAGATCTGGAACATATCATCAGATTGTTCTTGCACATATCATCAAAATGTACATGTAAAATCTTATTACAATTTTGAAATATAGAACATGCAAAGAATTGAAAGCTTATAGTTAAAATACAGATGAACTATATCAACATCAATTGATGGCTAAACCCTAGAATCGGAAGAATCGAAAGTATATTTAAAATTTGTAAACTAACAAGCGTTTTGTGATGAATCAACATTAGTCAACGATGAAACTTCATCAATCGATGCTGAAACATGTACAAGTTTGTGAACTGAAATGAAAGTTGAATGGGAAAAAATAAAAAACTTACTCGAGAAGATGAAAATTGCTGGGAGAAAAAATTGTTTGGAGAAAATTTTTGCAGCGTCTGGTAGCGTCCGAAAATTGCAGCGTCTGAAGTAGCGTCTGAAAATTGCTTGGAGATTGAAGAAAAATTGTTGAAAAAATCACAGCATATTGGTGAAAAGAAAGGTAGCGTCTGGTAACGGGGATTTGCAGAGGTTTTTTCACTATTGGTGAAAAGAAAAGCGCGTGAACGGAGGGTTGAAAAGAAAGGCGCGTCCAATTATATTGCAGACGTGGATTGGGGCGTCCAGTTATTTGCAGACGTGGAATGAAATTGGGAGACCGGGTGCATCTTAATAAATGGTCCTGGGTCCATGATATACCCACTCATCAATAATATTTGCTTCTTTCCAATCCTACACGTCGTGCACACTTTTTTTTTTTTTTTGTGTGTGTGTGTTTCTTGTTTGATTATATGATTATTATGCACTTCCTGATTATTTCTTTCGTGTGTGCAGGAGCTGAATGTGCAAAAACGAATTAAAGTGTTCAAGAGAATAATTTATTTTTTAAGAAAAGGATGAAATATTTAAATCTTAATTCATATACAGGGTAATTTTGTCATTTCTCTTGTTTTTATTTTAACTTTTAATTAATGAGAGAGATTTAGCGAAACTTAGGGTAGAAAAAGTTAAGGGAAAAAAAAGAAAAGAAAAAAGTAGCAGGGTTAGGAGGCAAAGTAACTACACTATAAAGCTAAAGGCAGCAAAAGCTCGCATCGAAACAGACATTTATTATGAGTCCCACTAGCGCTAAAAATCCAACATCAGGGTTTACACTTGGTTCCTAAATTGCTATGTATAGTTGCCTAAACAATCTATCTGCTCGGCTAAAACGGAGCAGATATTCTACCGCAACCATTCTGCCAACTCTTTCCCGCTCTTACACATATATTACAGGTAAGCTTTACATACAAATATCAGAAGGAAAAAAAAAGCAAATTTCTTACGATTGTCCTGAGATAGGACAATAGTGTGCGCGTCAGAAAGACGGAGAATGCTCATGATAGAAACCAATCAGAAAGCTGCATTCCAAACAGTATTTTCGCCTTCTCCACATCTACGGTGCACCTCCTTAATCCTATCAGCTGAATTGCAAATCCCACTGCACGTCCAGTCGAATGACGCAACACAGATGTTGCCTGCCTGGGCCTTCCACTCACAATCTGCAGTTTCAATTCGATTAAGGGTCGTCTTTTTGCAAACACTTGTACAGTTGAAACTTTTATATATAGTGTATATGTAAAATCATCATAAATATAAGAAGTTACCAGGTGGTGTTCCACAACATAATCTTCGGTCATCTATATGTTCCACGTCCAATCCAATGAGCCAAGATCCCAACGATACATCCTCGTTTGTATATTTGTGCAAAACATGCCTACCAAAATTAATTTATAGGACAAACTGACTAGTTTAGATTTTTGGCATATATATATATATATAAAGGAAAACAAACAAACAAACAAACAAAAAAAAAAAACTCACTGGTTTAGTGATATATAGGTAGCCAAATCTTTAGAGATGGCATATAATTGCCCTGTAGCATGACGAAAATACTTGTTTCCTTGCTCACCAAATTTCCAATGCTCTGGTTCATGATATCTTACTCCCCTGTCAGCAAAAAATGACAAACCCAGGGCAAATAAGGAAAAAGAAAATTTGAAGGGAAAAATCTAAGGCTGACGTGTATGCAGAATAGTATTTCATAAACAGAATGATATAGAAAGATATTTGCTTACTTTTGAGATAAAACTGGACCGGATTTCATGCAACCTATGTATACCCTTGGTTTTGAACGATGCCTAACAAGAGTTGCTCCCAGTGTTGCTGCATTTTGGACATGGAAAAGATGAAAACAGTGATGAGATCTTTTTCCAATCATTTATTTCATATCCTAAGTGTATCCTTCAAGCATATTGCCCAGAAACCAAGTTAATCCAACAAAGCAACTTTACCATTAAAAATAAAAGAAAGAAAAAAAAGAAAAGGAAAATCCTGGAGTTAATTGCTTCAATTCTTGATTCAAGGAGAAATGTCAACTTTGATAGGCAAATTTTGATGGTAAAAGGTTTGTTTCTTACCTATGTTAACATGCACATCATCATCAACTTTGACATAGAAATCTGCATCCCAAAGTTGAACAGCAGTTGTAAAATAGGTCTTAGTCTTCGCTGATAATTCAAGGTACCCTTCGACATGGTCCTGGACAATGATGCACCAACAACTAAGAATAGAGGCGTGGTACCTTAACCGATAATTGCAGAACAAAAACATGTGGAAGCTTAAAGTGGAAGATGGCAATATGAATTATATTCTCCTTAGCCAATCCGGAAAAGCAAAATTAATAATATTACCAGTCTCATAAAATCTCCGTGTTTCCTATCTTCTGCTTCAATAGCTCTATCAAGTATACCACCTGATGTTGCACTGTGGATCAGAAGATCAAATTAAAAAATAAAATAAATCAGACATATTTTTATTTGATTATATTTCAAACATGAGTGAGAATGCTATTAAGGAAATTCTCACCAAAATGTTTTTAATAATAATAATAATTGAAAATTCAAGAACTTTATAAAGCAGGGGGGGAAAAAGAAAAGAAAACACCCTAAAACTGATTTTTTTTAAAATCCTAAAAGTTAATAAAATACAAAAAAAAAAGGAAAGAAAAAAAGAACACACACTAAAAACACTAGAAAAAGTTAAAAGAATTGAAAAACTAAAGAAAAAAAGGAAATAGACTTGGGCTACGTCTTACAAAAATACATTCCGTCATACAGTCTGACACAAGTGTTTGTCATACTCGCACCATTAAGATACAATTAGCTCTTACAGTAGAACAAAATATCTTGAAAGGGATCACTTAAGTTGTACACTATTTTATAATCACCAAAGATATCTATGTCTCACCTGTGACCAATTACGAATCGAATTATAATGCCCTTTTCTTCCTCAAGCTTTTTGCGTTTATCACCTGAATAGCTCAATGAATAAAAATATTGAATTAGGAATAGCTTGACCGATCCAACAGAATAAACAGACAAAATCCTCAAGCCATGAAGCAAAATCTAAGTATGAAGCAACCTTGTAGCATCCACGTGGCACGTACTGAGTCTCTTCTCTTCCGACTACTAAAAGCCGTGTTTATGCCCACTACCATCAAGTATTTTCTTTTTTTAGTCAATTCGGACATCTTCAGGTCTTGGGATATCGGGGAGCTGCTAAGTAAGGAATCCTGTACAGCCCTTGCTGCAGCAAGCTCCATTTCCAGATTCGAAATTGTTTTATCCAAGGTGCTGCACTTTTTAGTAGGTGGTCATGAGTTGTGCAATTTATGTCAAAAATAAACATGCTAGGACCTTAAGTGCTTACCCAATAGCATCACGTGTCTTTGAAAAATCGCCTAGAACATTCTTGGACCCACTTTTTATATCCTTCTGTCAAATCGAAAAAACGATAGATAACATGCATTAGTCTCTTTCCACGAAGCTAAGAGGGTGTTTTGGGGGAGCTTATATAAAATTTGTTCGGTAAATTTATTAAGAAAAAGCTTATAAGCTCTCCAAAAAAGATGTAAAAGAGCTTATAAGCTCCTAAATAAGAACCTCCACCTTTAAAAAATATATATATAAGCTCTATAGTCCTACTTGGTTGAGTAGAGCTGATTTAAAGGGCTAGCTGGAAGTTGATTGCTGATAGCTAGTAGCTGATTTCAAATTACTGTTTAGTAAATTAGTTGATTAAATGCTAATTCACCGAAATAGACATGATTGAGATATATAAACAATACACATAATAAGCAATAATAAAAATATAAAAAAATCTACTATTAAAAATATACATAAAAACAAAGAAAATATATAAACCTTTTTATAATAGATAAATATTCCCTAAATATAATACACATAAAAATAAAAGAAAAATAATAATATAAAGATTTTCTTACGTATAATTTTTTTTTTTTTTTTTGTAAAATTATAAAATAATACATGAGTTCGTAAAAGAAAACATTTCTTATTGGGAATGAATAAGCTATAAGCTCCTCCAAATCGCTTAACCAAGCAGGCCCTAAGTTTTTAATCATTCAAAAGGCATAAATAACCTTAATAATTTCATAATATTCCAAATTTACCCAAAAAAAAAAACAAAACAAAAAATAGAGTTTCATAAATACCATCAATAATTTTGGTAAAATTTATTCAAGCACTTCAACAGTTTAATTCCAAAACAAGAAACAATCTTGCAATTTAGAACAGGGGTGTGTAAAGTTTCAAACAGTGATTAGCAAGTACTCACAACTTTCGGATCACATTCATCTAAGACTAACTTAAGCTTTTCGTCTGTAATCCCTGTCGAATGCGATACATCTTTAGCTTCTGGCACGGTCCACATCCTGTCACCAATAAGGAAAGTTTATTTAATGCTTTTGGCAAGTATGATTCATTAAAAAGAGACACTATTCATATTTAATCAACAAAATTGCATCAAAATCCCGATTAGTATAGTTAACTTTTAGAACGGTCCATCATTAGCAGCACTAATAATAACCAATCGGATGTGTTGACCGCCATCAATGTGCTGATTACCCAAAATATGCACTAAATAAATAAATTAATTAAAAACTGATAAGAGCGAGAGAGAGAGAGAGAGAGAGAGATGAAACCTATCGGTGAAGAGCATCCCAGCACAAAAGCAACCAACACAGAGAAGGAAATTGAGTTTTCTGGAAAAAGCGGGTTTCGAAGTTGACTCATGACCTCCTCTGCTCTTCCAAGACATCCTATCGGATTAATCTCTTTTTAATTCATAAATTCTGCTCATCAATTAAGAATACTAAGTAAGATCATAATTTGAAATTTGTACTATCAGCAGTGTATGTATGGTATGGGAAAGATGAGAAAACAGAGTAGTTAGGTCAGGCCAACAAAAAAGACCTGGCTTTCTCTGTAATTTGTATGAAGTAGTAATAACAACTAGTTATTTGATATGTGCATACAAAAAAAATAAATAATTAATTTCAGGATCTGAAAAGGAAGAAGAAGAATTGAGGGAGAAGGTGAAGTAGGAGGAGCAGAGAGGAGAGGAGAGGAGAGGTGGGTTTGTCAGAGTCCCAACAAATACAGAATAGACCCACCGCCCACCCCTACCCGCACCCAACCCAACTGCACTCTCTTCCATGTATTTTTCCCTTTTCTTTTTCTTTAATTCTCAAATAATAATAAATATCAATAAAATAAAAGCTCCTCCCTGTTCCCATTCCCACCCTGTGCTTTAGTTAAAATGTCGGTGAACTGCCTGCCTTGTGGATGATTTTTATTAAATATATATTTCTGACTTTGTTCTTTTTTCTTTCTGGTCCTACATTCTTTTATATTATTATTATATTGTCCTATTTGTAAACGGAAAATGAATAAATAAGGAATGTTAATATCGGATTAATTGACTTTTTATACATGAATCCACTTATGAGTTTTCACATTAATTGAGTTATCATCGAGTTTGTTCACATACATTATTAAACGAATTAAAGCTATTAAACCTCTGTTTGTTTATTAAACAACTTCTAAATTTATTTTTGTTCATTTAAAATTTATATAAGTAAGTAAACACATTTGATACGACACTGAATATTCATATAAAATATATGTCGGTATTTATGATAATAATATATTCTTATGGTTATTATGAATTTATGGGAAGAAAGAATCATATTATGAGAATATTTCATAAATATGGAGATTGGGTATAATTAGGAGATTTAATCCACCTTATGAGAATCCTATTAATTGGTTGACAAGTCACAATAATTTTATAAATAAGGGATTCGAGCCTTTATTTCACAAGGTGAATCGCTCTCTCTTAGTCCTCTATATCTCTCTCTTTTATATTATTCTCTCTTTACGAATAATTCTCTGGGAGACAAGCTCTTATGGTTTACGAGCTCGGCACCGAGTGGTTGCTCGGTGTTAGGTGTTGGACTTTATGGTTTCTAGACGCGAACGGGCTGCCTGAACGGGCTAATAATGGATGGTAATGTGGGGTATGGTTTCTAGACCCGAATGGGCTAATAATGGATGGTAATGTGGGGTCCTGACGGACTATATTAAAAGAATCATAGGCCCAGACTTATTATGGGTAGTTGAATATTACGTTTTGAACTCACGGAAATCCCTAACGCTAACTAACTTAAGTATCGGAGGGCCTACGTCGGAGTCGTCCACCGCCTTGGTGTTAGGTGTTGTTTTGCAGGATTGATCAGGTCGCCAGTAGACTCTTAGAGATCAATCATGTCGCTGCAGGGTGATTTGAAGCTATTTAAGTCGTTGCAACGTGATTTGAAACTAAAATCGATAATCTTTTATTTGAGATTAGTACCCCATATTTTTAGTAACCAATTTTTTTGATTTTATGAGCATATATTGAGTTTTCGTCGAATTTGATTACAAGCTTTTATTCAAGCTTTTAATTGAAATATGTGTTCATTATTACAACAAAATAAGTGAATGAATACTATGATAAGAATCTCATGTTTCCTCTGAAAAGTATAAAGTATGATACAAGGAAACAGTTGGTGCAGTAAAATTCAAGAATGTCCCATGTTGCAACAAACTTTCCCGTTATTTCCACTTATTCATTTTACATAAATAATTTCTCCTTTTTTTTTTTTTTTAATACGGTGGCTAGTGCTCTATTTATTTATTTATACTGGCCTTCACCATGACTATAAGCGGCAAGTTTTGTTGACTAATAAAAAACAAAAAAGTTTTGTCAACTGTTAATAGTTGACTTCGAATTATTGTCATACTCTAGAGGTGTTTGTTTGGTAGACAAAATTGGTGTAAATCACTAAAGAAACTTTTGTGTTAGACTCTCGTACTTTTTAATAAAATAACGTATATATTTTGGGTGAAAAATTATACTTTGCAAAATAATATGTGAATTTACACTATATAAGTTTTTATTGTAAATTTGTGAATTGTTTCGTAAAGTAAGATTATCTAATTTTGTTAGGTTGATGTACATCAAATTTATTATTATTTGGTATACTGTTAAAATATCATAACAATATTGCACTATGTCACTTGTTTTATCGTTCCTATGTTACGATAGTAATTCGATAAATTATTCTTTTTAAACTTAAATACACTTAATATTGAAATATTAAAATACGGTAATTTGAAAAATTGACAACAACACAATAAATAATATACGTAAAACTTGTATATAAAGTATATATAGAAACTATAGTGTAGTATTCATACAATTTAGTAAATAAAAATCAAAAGTCGAAACCTAATATTAATTTCACAAAATAACAAAACCGAACACCAAATGGAATTTGGTAGCTTTAGTTCGATCAATTACGTGAAATACATTAAACATTTTCCCCCCCCCCCCCCCCCCCCCACACACACACATATATATATATATATATATATAAAACAAGTTAGATTGAAACAATTATTCCACATTTTCAAAGTAATTTTATACACAATTTTCCAATTCTTTCTTATATGTGTCGCAGAGAGAATAAGTGGTATTGAAAAGGGAAAAAAAGTTTAAAAAGGTAATAATAATTTAATAATATAGTATACTTATTCCACCTTAAATCTTTAATTTTGCATATATGAAACGGATAGACTAGTTTTCAAGTGAGAGTATAATTAGCACCACCTCATAAAATTTCTTAAGTGGATCAGTTGAGTTGCAGGTGTTGAGACTTCCAATAATTAGTTTGTCTGAGACTCGGATATGGCTTTTATGCATGTAAAAAGAGATAATCATTCGTCTTCTATGTATAAACTAATACTTAGAGATGAATGATTCATTGTACACGTGGTGCACGTGTAAAGAACATGGCTGTCTCTCAATCATCAAATTTACAGATCATAGTCCCAACTTTGTCTACGTGCAGGAATTATTGACCAAACCTTTTGTTTAAAATAATAATAATAATAATAATAATTATTATTATTATTATTATTATATTATATTAATGAAAATTACAAAAATACTATGAAAAAAACTAATTATATACATGTTATGAAATAATGACGTGGATAGCCATTTCCATTCAAATTCTTTCCCACATTTATGTGGATTAATTCTCATACATTGTATATATTTCTGGTCTATAAGTAGAGGATATACTTATTGTATGGAGTTAGACATGAAAAGGAGTGAAATAATCTCTTGATTTTCTATTTTATGTTGTGCTTAAAACTAATTACTTCATTACACATTATAATCATAAGCTCGAGCTAATTTTCCAAATTACGAGTAAATATGTTTTGATCACTTTTTTTCTTCTAACTAGCAAAACTTGAGTTTTTTGCTCTCGATATTACTTGGAAGAATTATATGTCATGAGTTCTCAATGTTGAAATTCATCTGGTTTCGAATGATCTCGGAGTAACAAAGCCAAAACAATGATCTTTCTCCACCACCATTTGGATGAATGTTTGAAAATATGGACTATCTCATGTTGAAAAATTTATTAGGCGGCAATTGGATATCCTTTCACTCTCTTTTGTTTCATTTGACTAGAGAATAGTGAAAAAAAATTAAGGATAGAAAAATTATTTGGGGAGATAGTGATTGAAAATAAATTTTGTATTTGTAGGTAAGTGATTGGATATAACAAATTTTGGCAAAAGAAATTTATAAATGAGCCCACCCGATTAAATATTTAGGTCTCGTTTACTTTCTATGAGAGGATAAGATATATTGGGATATCCTAACATTTCTAGTGTTTCTTTAGATGAATTGAAGCCCAAGATATGTATCCCGGCCCGCAAAATACCCCCCCCCCCCAGATCCATGATAATTTCTGTCCCGGGGTCAGCGTCTGGATGATTTTATCCCGTCATATCCAAAGATGGAGATTATCATTTTACCCTCAAATTTATATAGAAATTAACTTTCTTTACCCTGGTGGGTCAATTATTGACGGATTTACCATATATAAATAGTTGACTGAACACCATAAACCATACTCTCTACTTGGTTGATTTTGTCTCTCTGTACCACCACTTCATCTATCCATAATTACTTGTTGAGTTTCACCACTTCCTCTGACAATGATTTCACACTGTCACAAAGGATACAATCCAGAAACCGATCAACTATTCTCCACATCTGCTTCCACATTCTTCTCTTTTGGGGTTTTCTCTTGCTTGTGTAAGGGAAGTAAAAAACAAAAAATAAAATCGGAGGGCTCTATGAAAGGCTGATTCCCCAAAACCAAGGTATGATGCTCAACAGATAATCATCAAATTCCCAGATTTTCTCATGCTCCCAATTTACGAAGTTGACCAGATGTATTAAATTTCGAGTTAAAATGTAATCCCAAATCATGCATTCCAAGTGTTTGTTTATTTGTTGCAGTGGATCAGAGACTTATTCAATTTTTATTTGATTTTTTACTTAAACATATAAAGGTTCTAAGGAGATTTTATTTTGTTTCGATGGGCAGATATATTTGGCATTGCCATTTACATATCTAATATGTACCTTTTTTAAAATTCATAGAATAGTACGAAAATGTTGGGAATTTTATTCCTTATTTGTAGTTTGCCTTTCTTAGGACATTAAGTATTTCAGGACTCTAGATTTATTTCCTAGTTGGAGTTTAGGACTTTATTTAGTTTTCTAAGTTTTTGTCTAACTTGTTATCAAAACTAGAAGTCTTGATTATTTAAAGAAGGAATGAAGACGCAATACAGACACACGGAAAAAAAGACGCGAGAAGATCGCAGCAAGCAAGGACGCAAGACACGGAGAACATGAGCGAATAAATTTCTTGAGACAACGATACAAATCAAGGAGATCTTCAAAATTTCGTAACCAACGAAGAAGATCATCACAAACTTTACCACAAGACTTGAAACCACGATCTTAATCGCGAAGTTCTTTGAGGTTGCGTAACCAACGGAGAAGATCATCATACCGATGCGACGAGTATTTTGTGCATCAAGAGTTTTGATACAATTGTTTTTCATATATTACTTTTATTATTTTGTATTGATCTTAAACATTATAAAGTAATATATTTTTCGGGTTTGTACACCCAAGTTCACAAGTACTTATACTTGTGAACTGAATTTAAATTACTGTGTTCAAACTATTATTTTTATTTTTATTTTCGTTGCTGTTTACTGGTTGATATTAGGTCTGGTGACATCTATCATGAAACCTAACATCATTTTTCTAAGTCATAATTCTACAAAACCACAATTGGTACTAGAGCAAGGTACTTAACACTAAGTATTTTGATCCTTGTTTTGTAGGATTTGACATTATGGATGCAGAAGTTGAACTTGACAGGTACGGGAAGATGAGCATCGAGTACGATGAATTATTTGCCAACTGGGGAAATCAAATACTCAAGGCCAAGGCTCTTATGATCGAAGTTGATAAAATAACTCAAGAAAATTATGATCAACTCAATATAATTGTCCGTTT
Source organism: Phtheirospermum japonicum (assembly GCA_014905375.1). Classification (NCBI taxonomy): domain Eukaryota; kingdom Viridiplantae; phylum Streptophyta; class Magnoliopsida; order Lamiales; family Orobanchaceae; genus Phtheirospermum; species Phtheirospermum japonicum. Next base: position 482,281 of record BMAC01000005.1, on the reverse strand, counting down.
GGAATCGTCACTCACTAGGAAAGATGCTGAGCTTGAACAAGTGAAGTTTGAGTTGAAAAAGGCCCAAGAAACCCTCAGAAACCTTAACAAGGGCAAAACTAAACTTGGTGGAATTATGGATATGAGTTTTCCAGACTCCTTCAAACACGGAATTGGGTAAAAGCCTAATCGGCAAACACCAGAATCGAGCCGAAAATTGAAGTCGACCAAACGCCACAAAAGGAGAAGAAGACAATACGTGTGCCATCACTGTGGTGAACCAGGTCACATACGACCATACTGCTGGAAGCTTGTTGGCAAGCAAAATCAGTTTAAAAGGTCGAAGCTGACTGTTGAGTTCTATGACGGTTTTCATGTTTCTAACACCAAAGCCAACACTAGAGTCAAATAGGTCTAGGTCAAAAAGAACGAGATCAAATACAACATGATCTATACCTCCCTGGAGTCTCACGTTCCAGGAGCCTGGTACTTCGATAGTGGTTTCTCGAAACACATGACCGGCTCAGAAGATCTACTTTCTAAAATTGTCAAATTTCAAGGAGGAAATGTGAAATATGGTGGAGGTGCAAATGGCCAAATCATTGGCCAAGGAACTCTTCATGTTCCCGGCATTGCAAAGCTCGAGAATGTATTTCTTGTTGAAGGTTTAACTGTGAACTTAAGCATAAGCCAACTGTGCGATGGTGGTTTTAATGTCAAGTTCACCCATGAAGAATGTGAAGTCTATGATGAAGGGAATGCATGTATTCTTACTGGTTAGAGGACATCGGACAACTGCTACCAAAACGAAGGTGTAGAAATTGAAGATGTAGGTGGTGACGGTACTGATGACTTGTCACCGACTTAACACCAACTCAGGCTGCTCCAGAATCAGACTCAGATTCAGATAAGACGTTTGCTCCAGTCGCTCGTATTCAATCGATGGTAAGTAAGTTTATTACAAAAATGTCTGATACATTCGAGATGAGCATGGAAGATAATATCTCTTACTTTCTTGCTTTGCAAATTAAACAACTGGATGACGGTATTTTTCTTTCTCAGTCCAAATATGCTAAGAATCTTATATATTAGTATATCAAAAAACAGAATTGTATTTCTCTTTCTACAGCTGAAGTCGAGTATATTGCAGCTGGAAGTGCTTGTACACAGTTTTATGGATGAACCAAATGATAGAGGACTACGGTCCACATAGTAGAATATTGACTGTGCTCTGTGATAATTCCAGTGCCATTGATATCTCGAAAAATCCAGTCCAGCACTCACGAATCAAACACATTGACATAAGGTACCACTTTATTCGTGATTTGGTTGAGAGAAAGATAGTGAGTCTTGAGCATATAGGACCAGACAATCAGCTTGCTGACATCTTCATAAAGGCATTAGATTTAGAGACATTTTCTCGTTTGAGAAGAGATCTCGAAATGTGCATTGTCTAAGTCCGTGTTAGTTTTGATGTTGTGACGCCCAATTCTGTCACCAGTCACAACATCTGTATATTTTGCATGCATTTTTATTTTTCTGTTTCATACATAATATTAGTGCATTGAGTCTGGTTAAAAGTGAAAAAAGATCATGTGTTGTAATAAAAATGGTGACAAAAAGACAGACCTCTTCAACTAGGTGATTGTGGAACTTTCCCGCAGAAACTGGTTTTCTCCCAGGTCCAAAAACAAGAGGTGTTTGTAGCAATTGCTAAAGATAATCTATTTCTCTTCAAATCTTTAAAAAGATGAAGAAAATCTGGATTAAAAAGGATCCAATCTTTTAATTTTCACCTCATTGAGTGATTTTGACGTAGTCATTAACTTGGGTTAAGGGGTTTGTTTCCATTGACTTCACCCGAGGCAATGTTGTTTATAATATTATTAGTCATGAAAAGCAACACTGATCAAGTCACTGAAACCATAAAGTGTGTTTTCTTAACCTTTTTAGGTCATTTTTTTAGGCATCAGTTAGAACATTCATACTTTGAGAAGATGCATTTCTGCTGTGTGTTCTGTTGCTTGTGCTTGTGTCTTTTCTGAATTCTCTAAACCTTTTCTTGAATCTTGCTAACCGAGTGTTTCAGTGGTATTAAAATCGGAGGATTGGACAGGTAATAAGGGGTTGATTTGGTGAGTGAAAAATTTCTTTGCAAAGATTTTGTTCAACTATGATGATGGTTTATAAAATTCTAGCTCTATCTCGGTTTTATATGTAGTTGAGATTTGTGATTTTAATTTCCAAATATGAGATAATGGGTTATTTAAGCATAGTAATCGTGTGTCTTATTTAGAGAAGGAGTTTCCTGTCTCTCAATTTTACTTCCTACGACACTCAATTTTGTTTTGTGGTTTTTTCCAAGTCTCTTGTAGGATGTCGAACTCACCATCACACAGCAAAGCTCCGGAGTTCACAGCCGGCGTGCGCCACCCAATTGATGAACAGGCTTTAGTGAAGATGAAGGCTCTTACCGTCCATTGGGTGTCGAACGTCCTTTGAATCCATTCAATATGACTCAGCCGAAGACTAAGTATAACTACTTCCCAGATTCTGATGATGTCTACTCATTGTTTGTGATTTTGAGTGCTTTGAGTCCAAGAAGAAAAGTTCTAAAACTGCCCAGAAAGTTTGTGATGGTTCTGGTGACATATCACCGAAACCAACATCCCTGTAGACAATCCTGCCTCTTCTCCAAGCTTCAATTCTGACAATGTTCCATCTGCCAGTGCACCGATGTCAACAACTGCCTCCGACCACTCTGTTAGCTTTGATGAGGCTCTGTCTCAAGCCGTCGAGATTGAAGACATGGAACCAATCTCCACGAGGTTATTGACGAGTGAAGCTGAAGAGCTGTTCTTGGGATTTCAAGATCGAGGCATGGTTGCTAAGTGTCGGATCCCCGTTGATGTTTTCGTGAAGCAGAATCTGATTGCTTTCTTTAAGCACTGAGGTTTGCTACGACTAAGGGTTGTTGATCTTCCTTGGCAAGTGCCTCTTCGAGCTGGTGTCAATTCTGGTGATGGTTCTGGTGTTCCCAACATCAGTACCAACATGGTTTATTTTTCTGCTCCGGTTGTTCGAGCCCAGATTACTTTGTTTGATAACCAGGTTGCACAGCACCAGGCATTTTGGGACTCGTTTTTGAGGTCTATTTGCTTTCAGAACAAAAAGGGGGAGAAGATGTAGAAATAGAAAGATGTAGAAGACGCGGTTGGTTCGTTTGGCAAAAGAGAGAGGACTCGTACTTCTAGTTTGATCTTATTAAGGGGGAGATTCAATTTAGGGTGAGTTTTAATTTAGGGGGATTCTTTGAACATTTTGGTGCGTCTTGGTGGTTTTGTCCAGAAAGGCAAAAGGGGGAGATTGTTGGGAATTTTATTCCTTGTTTGTAGTTTGCCTTTCTTAGGACATTAAGTATTTTAGGACTCTAGATTTCTTTCCTAGTTGGAGTCTAGGACTTTATTTAGTTTCCTAAGTTTTTGTCTAACTTGCTTATCAAGACTAGGAGTCTTGATTATTTAAAGAAGGAATGAAGATGCAATACAGACACACGAAAAAAAATACTCGAGAAGATCGCAGCAAGCAAGGACGCAAGACACGAAGAACACAAGCGAATAGATTTCTTGAGGCAACGATCTAAATCAAGGATATCTTCAAAGTTGCATAACCAACGAAGAAGATCATCACAAACTTTGCCACAAGACTTGAAGCCACGACCTTAATCACGGAGATTTTTGAAGTTGCGTAACCAACGGAGAAGATCATCATACCGAGGCGACGAGTATTTTGTGCATCAAGAGTTTGATACAATTGTTTTTTCATATATTACTTTTATTATTTTGTATTGATCTTAAACGTTATAAAGTAATATAGTATTCGGGTTTGTACACCCATGTTCACAAGTGCTTTTACTTCTGAACTGAATTTAAATTGTTGTGTTCAAACTATTATTTTTATTTTTATTTTTGCTGCTGTTTCTATTTACTGGTTGATGTTAGGTCTGGTGACATCTATCACGAAACCTAACATCATTTTTTTAAGTCATAATTCTACAAAACCACAGAAAAAAACACTACTTGGATAGTGGATTATATTGCTTTTATTTTGCATAACTATACCTAATTCTTGGAGGGGGAAATCATGTTCCGTTTATGTTGGACATTCTTATATAGGACTCAAACTCATCACTAAGGTATTCTCATTTTCAACTGTATTCATTATATATCATTTCCGTGTAAATGGATAAAATTTGAGTTTATAGACTCTAGAGGTTATATTATGTGCGTATGTGTGTTGATTCATAATCTGTTGTTGAAATTATAGTTGTATTGGTGTAGGGTGTAGAGGACCTAGAGCAAGTGTTTTGCATGTAATTGTGGTGTTTTCCTTATGCTTGTAGTTAGAGTCTAGCATCATTTTTAGTAGTCTTGAGTCGTGTTTTATTAAGATTTTAGGTTATTTTCGCGTTTTCTTGTTTGAGCTTTGCATATACGTTGTTTTGGGCGATTCATGGGTTTTTGAGTCAAAATTCCAATATTGTAGGTGGCTCGAGGCAACGAGGCCCAAAGTCCATGCCGAGACAAAATAACCGAGACAAAAGGCAGCTTGGATCGACTGAATTGTAGTCAATCGACTAGCCCCGGATCGACTGAGAGTTCTGAAATCGACTGCGGAACAGTAGCTCACCTCATTTTGGCAAGGCAGTCGATCGACTGACTCTAGTCGATCGATCGGTAGTCGATCGACTGACACTCAGTCGATCGACTACAAGTCCGGCAATTTGGAAATTTGATGAGTTTACCCCTACTAATAACTATATAAACCCCACATCTTGACTTGAGGAAGGAACCACTCAACACCGAACTCTTGCATGAGTATTGGGCTTAATTTGTCTTCAATTTCTATAACTACTTTCTCTCTCTTAGGTTTAGATTTAATTTTCAAGCTTTGCCTTGGGTTTGTAAGCTCAAGAAGAATCCAAATACTCCTTTGGATTGTTACTTTTGATTGTAATTCAAGATATTGGATTCTCCCTTTTATTATAGTAAGCTTTCTTTTAATTTCAAGCTTGTTCTTCAATTTCATGCATGTTCTTCAATTTTATGCGTTTTGCCTTAGCTCCTTGATTACTTGTTTAATCTTATGATTTGGCTATGGAATCTAGATGAGTGACACATCTAGATCATAGATCGGGTCTTGGATTGTTTAGGTTTTAAGTTTTTCTTATGCTTTATTTGCAATTTAATTTTCATGCATAGTTTTAGCTTAAATCCTAGATCTATTGCTTGATGCTTGTTATTTCACGTAAAGTTTAGAACTTTGACATTAATTTTCATTTCTCTTGCTATTTGTGCTTTCAATTTTAGTAAATCTGCATTATTCAAGTTTTTATGTACATGCAAGCTTAGTTGTACCTTTTGCATGGATGCTTGTACTTGGTGAAACATGCTTGTTTTTGCGTAATTTTCATTACTTGCTTGCATTTCCATTGATGGCACACAACCGAGGCATCCGACCAACTTGTTATTTCAATTTCTAGTGTAGTTTAATTAGTTTATTTGTTTAATTTGCATTTTCCTTTTATTTTACAAGCTTGAAACACATTGAAGCTTTCAATTGAACCGATCTCCGATAATACCAAGCCAATAGAACCTTTTATTTCTAAGACCACGAAAAACTACACTTCAACAAATTTAATGTAGTTGTACTAAAACGGTTGTTTATGAGCGGAGTCAAGTCAATAAAGCCCTGCTCTCGCTCTCCAAGCTCGCAGCTCTCATGAAGAGCAAGGTAGTTTATTGTAAATAATCATGTGTTTGATTTGCCTTTTATTTTATTATTACTTTATTGAATTAATAGTTTTCTCATGATTGTAGCAAATGGTGACGATAACATTTATTGACAATATATTGAAAAATAAATTCTTGTGGAAGGCTAGAAAATTGCTAATTGGGCAGATAATATAGTTTAATTCTATTGTGTGTCAAATTTAGTTGAGTGTGGTTTTATTGTTGAACTTCTTAAGTTTGGTTTATTTACTCATTAGAGTGCAATTAATCTTTAATGTAATTTGCAACGATTGGTCATTAATTTGCAATATTATTGTCTTTGACAAGAGAGAAGATTGCAGTGCTTGTTGGAACTATTAATGAGGATATTTGTTTGGAAGATGAAGTCCCTACCATGAAGGTTACTGCATAGAGACAGAAATGGCTAAGATCGAAAAGGCTGGTGGTGGTGCCTCTTTGAATAGTGTTACTCTCACCATGGTTGATGGCCGATGATAAGTTAATATAATAGATGTATTCGAAACATAGATTGCATAATGTAAAGTTCAGACATCACAATTGTCTTATAAACATTATATGATCTAATAACAATAACATTTTCCTAATGCAAATTTACAGTTAAACAGTCTTCTCTCATTTCTGAAAAGACAAAAAAAAGTCCCACAACTATTTTAAGTTTTTCTTTTCATTTTTATCATAATTTTGCACAAAATAGATCTGAGGATTGGAGGGAGGGGTAAATTTGTCTTTTGGCTATTAATCCCTTGTAATCCAAGACAACAAACATAAGATTAGAACCCTTATCCTAATCCCACCAATTAAAAACTCATATAAAACAAACATCAGATAATTTAGTATGAATAGTGTTATCCTAAAGTTTTTGATAAAATTATTCAATCCCATACAACCAAACAAACGAGGTATTAATATATATACCTAATCCACGACCACAAATTTATTTCTGTTTTATTTTTCCCCTCCTTCAATACCACCGCACCACCCGAAGCCTGTTTCAGAAATCATCGATTCATGGGTGAGATAAAGGGGCTAGGAGACTTAGGGTAGAACAATTCTTGCAAAGATGCTCCTCACGCATTTCAAATGCTCAATGCACCCACAACACCACTTCTTCTCTAATTATAGAAGAAATTGAAGGTCGGGATCCGCATCGACATAACTGAGAATATGCCTCCAAGTTGGCCGAATAATTTGATTGGGTTTCACATGATTCTCAATCCCCCTCCATAGAAACCTGGGATTGGTTTAATTTTAATTTGTGTGAATAAACTTTGCAAGTTTTTGTTTATTTTACAATCCATTAGGGGGTGTTATGTGGATTAGTTGCACAACATGCTTTTTTCTGGCAAAGGAATTTAATAAATAATGTGTGCTTTTGAATTATTCTATAAATAATTCAACCAGTTTTCGAATTTAAATTGATGTGTGAGAAATGGTGGGTCGATTAGAGGTATCGTTGTTGCGAATCTATTTTTACAGGTTGGTAATTGAAGTCTCTGTTAGATATTTAATGTCTTTATTCTCCGATTAATTATAATTCTCACAATTAACTAGGATGATCTTGAGCTTGAAATTATAACTACATTGTATAATCATTTCACAATGGTTTAATATTTACAGGCAATTCCATCGGACGCGGCGGGTGCTACTGGCAACATGCTCCCTCCACCCCCCACCAAACTCTCTATAATCCATTAGAAGGCTTATGGTGAGTGCGTATCCAAGAGACTCTCCATAGGGTTGTCCGATTTAACTCTCGTGGAACAGAATAATACAGACTTCTTATGTTTCATGATATTCACACTAGTCGAAGGGGGCATTTTCAAAGTGGGTATCTGAATCGAACTTTTTACACTTACTTTTTTATTAAAATAAAAGTTCGTCCACAAGAGAACGAAGCAATTATAAGTGGTAAGTTTGACTCGAGTCCAATCTCTCGAGGAAGACTAATCAAAAGTAATTTTTGTGTTTGATTCACGAATGAGAAAACAACGAAAAGCTAAAAACTATTCTAAACACGTGATCAAGTTTTGGTGTGAAAAGTTATAATATGTAAGATGGTGATTTAAATGACGAGAAATACAATCAACAGAGATTAATAAAATGGGGTTCTAGGGCTCTAGAATCGTCTCCATGTTCAATTGGTATTTTATCAAACACTTAATCTACGTGTTGGGGTTGTCAATCCTAACTTGTAGATTAAACACCCAACAATCCCAATTGATTATTTTAAATGATTTTAGGCACTAGATCCATGAATTCTAAATACAACTCATCAAGAAACGCAATAATTTAAATTCAACACAGATATAAACATGATTAGATATAAAAAGCTTGAAATTAAGCAACAATGGAAACTAAGTTTTGAATATCACTAATTGTAATCATATAAACTTCTGAAAATCAAACATATAAATCACGAGGCATTGCAAGTAAATGAACTACCAAAACATGAACATCACATTCCCAACAAGAAAACGCACAAACAAAGCAATAAGAGATTATAATAATAAAACAAAGGAAATGAAAAATCTTACTAATTAACAAAGGAGAATAACATCGTGCAAACGAGAAATTAAACGAATGAGAATAAAGCTTACGTCAAAAATTGAGAAGTGAATAACAAACCCTAAGAGGTTTAAGAACTGGAAAAACTGGGATTTGAATGGAGAAAGGGAAGATAAAATGAAGAAAATGAAGAACACTTTTGGGCTATCAAACCCTAAGAGGTTCAAGAACTGGTTCTCGTCGCAGTCTGTTATTTAGATGAAGAGAGACGGTGTTTAAATAATGTCGGACGAGGAGATCGTGATAAATTCGCATGAAAATAACGACCGTCGATCGACCATTGATTTGCATCGATCGTTGGTGTCTTTGGCATCGTCATCCATCGACACCGGTGGTCAGTCAACAGTGGCGTGTGGCTCTCGGCGTGTCGATCGACCAAGGCTGTCGATGTCGCATCGATGGGCTACATCAATCGACGGAGGCTAGAAAACATCGGCACGTCGATCGACAGTTACTTTCGACGTCGACATCGGTACTTCATCGACAGGCTGCATCGACATGCGTTGATTGATGGTAGCTTTGCGTCCGTCATCCGATTTTTGTCGTTCCAAAGCTGAAACAGACAATATAATGAAATTAGAATGACAACTTACAAAATGAGAGAGAAAAGGTGTTAATCGGGATAGAAACGAAACGACCTACAAAAATACTAAAAGGAAGAAAAATGAGAGAAAATACGAACTAAAACCCGTTATAACACACAAAACAAAATGCAAAAACAAACAAAAATCAAACACAAATATGTACAAATCAACTCCCACACACTTAGCTTTTTGCTTGTCCTCAAGCAAAACCGAATCTAGACGTAGACAAGAAAAAGCTAGCCACCCGATGAACTAACCACTAATGCATTCACATGATTTGAGTAGTTAATGCATCAAATCGATTGGAAACTCAACTAAATGGACAACACGATACGTTGAGATAAGAAGTTTAGAATTTCTTCCGAACACCTAAAAGTAATGTGTTGCCCTTCATGTACGTCCCCATCCACGCCTCGGCCAAAGTCTATTCACGCTCAAACCGCTAAGTCGGCACCCGACTAACCCAGTCATCTATACACCTCTTTAGTAATAAAATCTAAAAATGAAAATTTAAAATGCGTACGAAGGTTGCACAACTTATTATAAGAACTTCACTTGTACAAGGATTTCTCTTCTTCTACTTTTTTTTGAGTACCCATAGAGGTAGGATACTAAACGAGCACGATATTCACAATACAAAAATGATAGTTCATTGACTCCAATCTTATGTTGCTAAGTGCAACTTATTATATTTTCGATACGCACATGGAGTTTTTAACGTCTCCAAAAATAAAAATAAAAATAAAAATTACGCAAATTCCTATAGAGGGTATTTGAAATGAGGCTAGTAGAGAGTATTCGACTTTTGGAATGAAACGTAAATAAAACAATGAACGAAACACTTCATAGGTTCTTTACAATTCATTCTCCACAATTACACTAATGTCGAACGAAAGTCTAAACAACGTAACCAAAGCATGTAACCACGACACTTTGTCAAGGTTCCAAACAAAGTAAATACACATGACTCAAATCAAATACACAAGCAAGCATACGAAAGAGTTAACTAATCAAGTACAACCCCCCGCCCCCTTCCACACACACACTTAAACCATATAATGTCCACATTGAAAAACAAAACAAATCAAAGTATGGTAAAATGAAAGAGAGGGAAATGTCCTTATGGCCGTGCTTGTGGTCACGAGTCAGGTGTCAAAGAACATCCAACGTGCTTTGAAGTCGAGAGGAGCTTGTAATAAAAGGAAACAAAAACATACAAGAAAAACAAAAAATGTTATTTTTTTTAATTTTTTAAGAACTCTGCGGAAGGACTGTCGTCAAGGTCCATCTCCGGCTGGGACTCAGTCATATAAGAGGGGGCGGCTTTGGCAAAATGATCCTCGAGTTGGGAGATACGAGCTCTGAGCTTCCAAAATCTTCGACGATTACTTTCGTGATTAGTGTCAATCTTCTCTTCGATTAACTGAAGCTTCTCAATCATCTTCATCTTAAAGTCCCGATTCTCCTCAAAAAACCAATTCCAATCGGGATTTGAGCCCGAACCAGTTTGTGGGGCCGCCTCTTTATTGTCGTCAGTGCATTATGACAAGGATTCACCTTGCCCGGTGTTTTGAGCTCGAGCCGTTAGGCCACGTACTGCCGGAAGAGTTGAGATTCCAAGAGGCAGAAGATTATTGTCGGCCAGGTCAAACCCAAAATGACGGGCGAGGCTAGTTATGAACAGAGCAAATGAGAGGTGTAGTGTTCTACCTCCCGGCTTCTTCTCCACGATATTGTGGATTCCGTTCAAAATTAGGGGGTAGAGCCGAGGTCGGCGACCGTTAAGCAAGCACCAAAGCACAAAGAGCTCCAGCTTGGTCGTGTTCTTGGCCTATTGCTTGCACAATACCATGTGGGCTAGAGGTTTTAAAGCGACGTAGACGGCGTCGTTGCGAATCCTCGTACATGTATATCGGGTGCAACTTCCTGGATTTCCCCTTGTCACTTCGGCCCAAAAGGAGGCGAAGTTGAATTCGTCCTCTTGGGGAATTGGGTAAACGCCATTGCTCGGCAACCCAAAGACTTCTTCAAAGATGCGCTCACTTACCCGAACCTTATTGTTGCCAAGTCATCAATAGAACGTCTTATCGGTATAGACGTTCAAAGTAGCCAATTACTCGAGCATAAGTTTGCAAAAACCGGGGAGGTGCATCTGGGCAAAACGTAGCACATCCGAGTCCTTAGATGTATTGAAGGACGTCGCCGTGATGCTCCGACCCTTATTGGGCCTGCTCCTCGATGTCGTCAACATCAACAACCTGATGGGACGCAAACTCCAAACCCTTAATCGATGCAAAATCGTCCCCTCCTCCTTTGAGTAAATCGGGAACGGGGCACCGTATTTGCCCAAGATATCCTTTCTTTTACCCCCCCAAGACATGGTTGACAAGTATAGGATTGAAAGTGTTTTGAAAAGAAAGGGAATTTGAATCTTGGGTTCTTTGAGGACTTTTATTGAACACTTGGCGTGCGTGTTTCAAAAGTGAAGAGTTCGAAGAAAACTTGAACACAGAGCACACCAATGCCTACCAACAATGAATATCGAAGCCCAAAGAGTCGGTTTAAGCTGATTACCTTGGGAATTGAGTGAGAGTTCGTAAGTGTATCCCCCAACCTTTTGTCTTGTTTATGGTGGAGAAAGAAAGAGGAAATATGGGAATGGTGAGTAATTCTCCGGAATTGATGGACGTGGTTGGAGTTTTGCCGAAAAAACAAGCAAACTCAAAAAAAGCATGAACCATGAACACAATGGAAGATGAACTATCAAGAACAATAAATATTATCATATGAATTTTTTAGAATTAAACACTTAAATTCATGATAAATTACAGTAAAACTAATTACCAAAACAAGAACATCATAATCCAACAGCATAAACAAAGCATCAAGAAATTAGAATAGTAAAACAAAGAGAAATGAAATCTTACTAATTGAAATTGGAGAATTTCATACTTCAAATAAGAAAATCCATGAATTGGTACTAGCTGCGCGTCCAAAATCCAAGCAAGGCTCAAGAAATATTCTATTAAATCTAAAAGCTGGAAATTAAAATGAAGAAATTGGAGAAAAGAATTGAAGGAAAATGAAGAACATTCTTTGGCTTGTCAAACCCTAAGAAGTTCAAGAGCTTTATTTCTAAAAAAGAATTGTTATATTTATAGGGGTGAAATGAGAGCAAAATAGTCACTTTACCCAAAATGGCCGAAAATGAACGATGCTGGGAAATAGCTCCGTCGATGACGCGTCGATGGTGCATTGATGGCATGCGACTTGGCATCGACGGACGCATCGATGACGCATCGATCGGTGGTTGTGCTTCGCGGGTCCGAGTCGTGTTTTCATCAAATCGAGTTAGTTGTGATCCTCGGGAACGTTCTTAGGCTTGATTGACTACCCTAAAATAAAGAAAAGCAAAATAACATAAAAATCTACAAAAGGTAAAAGAGAAATATAAAAAGTAGTAAAAAGCCGACAAAAGCTACGAAGATGCAAAATAAGGAAATGTGGGACAAAATACGACTAAAATTAGACTAAAGCACACACGACAACACACAAAAATATATAAAATCATACACAAATATGTATAAATCAGTATCTATCAGTTGGATGGGTGTGAGATAGAGAGGTGTGCGGCTCCACCGGGTGTCCACAATATTCTCATCAATAATGCCAAATCGATCTTCCACTATCTCAAAATGAGGATGAACCTAGATCATCCAAGGCTCATGAGTGATTGTATTTTCATAATATGTAAATGGTGTTTGGATTTTGTAATGCTCGTATTATATTATTTTTGTTATTGACAAGTTTATTTGTAATGTGTTGAAGCCAATCCCCATCGGGTTTTGGAACAATTTCATCCGTAGGATGCCACTTGTATAATTTGGGGAGGCTGTCATAATAAACAATGAAAAGTCTTGGATGGTTGAGGTTAGAAGTGAGGTGGGATGCCATTCAATGCAGGAAGGGTACAGAGATTTCCCTGAGTAGCTTGACATTCACGAAGGGATGGTTGTGAAGTCTCGACTTGTTTACGCTCTTGTTCTGTCCTTCCATCTTTAGATTTGGCTGTAGTTGGTTTATGTAGGGTGTTGGTTAGGAGTTGTGCATCTAATGGTGAAGCCATGTCTTTCTTATTTTATTTTTGTTTTAGTCACTGATGTGTTGTTAATTTCTGGTCGAGTTTCTCTAGAATTATCGTTATTTAAAAGTATGTTGTTCTAAAATCATTTGCATTTTTAAGATTATTGTAGTTGTTTATTATAATCCTCGTACGTGGTCAGTTATTTTTATTGAAAACAATCTTCTCTTAGTTTATATGGTTGGTGTCGAAATATTAAAGAATGAAATGTGATTCAAAGTAGATGTCACAAACGTAGAGTTACATATAGAGGAGTCGCGATAAACACTCTCGATGCACTCATATTGGCAAAACAAAATTGAATATGTTGCTCCCTTAACGAATAACTCCGATACTGTAGTAGGTATTCATAAAACACGTAACGATATTACAATAAGAAGATTACAATTAATGACACCCGGCTTAAACTAAATTCTAGAGCGGTACGTAGATTGAAAATCACAGGATAATATTCCTTTAGAAGATCATTCTCTTAAATTTGCAAACAAACAAGTGAAGCTAAATATAAGCTATTACAATTATTCTTATTTGGTACATTCGACAATTATTCTTATACATTGCATTAGGCATAATTGCATACTTTGCATATTCACACCACATTGTTCTTGCTTGGTTATACATGTCAACATACCCTAACCTGAAAGCCTATAAAAGCTTCATTAGTTTTCCCCAAAAACTATGGCACATCACTAATGTTCGGAAAGATCTCCGTGCATGAGTTCTTGCAGTGAGTAGCTACCATAGTTTGTGTGACAAGAGCTTTATGTAGCAAAACAAAATGTAAGGTGTAACTACCAACATGGTATTTAGTAAGAGACAAATTGCTCTTGCAGATGTTATTTCATATGCAGATTATGATGGTCCCTTAATATTATTTTTATAAATCGAAACGAGTTTAATAAGAACTTTCATTGCGAAGAGCCGCACTTATATTAAACAAAAATACATGGCAAAAGAATTGTAGGGTAGATTTCAGATGAAAACATGCCAGTTATCTCCAAGAAATGCATGGATTCACGGACTAGTCATTGTGGGGTAGATCTTTAATGAAAACATGTCAGTTATCTCTAAGAAAATCGTGAAACTTCACTTAATTTATACTTGGAGATATATGATGTTGCACAAGTTTCTTTTCACTCATACTACGCGATGCCACAATCCTAAAAGGAAATTTAGGGGGAGAAAAAAGGTATAGGGTTTACAAAGTGAGGGGATGTATCAACATCATAAATTTGTGTGTCTATCTTCTTATTCTTGTGTATGACTTTTGCTTGCATTTACGTAGACATATTATGTATGGTTTCCTTCCTGAAGAAAATTAATGGGCTAATGTTTTTTGGAATTGATGTTAAGATTAATTTACCCTTCCTTGATTTATTTTTCTACATCGGTTTCATTTTATTTCCATATATTATGCTAAGTATGGGATTGGTTTTGGAGGAAAAATGGGTATATGTATGGCGGATCTTTTTTTTTTAGAAAACCTTTTTAGATTCACCTCGGTTCCTCAACCGACTTTTCTAACCCTTAAAGCCAGGAACCATTTTTCACTTCCCACACGCTAGAAACAAAGGGAAATCTTTGTTGTCTCTCTCTCGATCACCAACCATTAATGTCATGGTGAACGTCAAAAATTCTAGAAAACCAATGCTGCAACCACCTCTAGCACTAAATCAACTTCTAAACACCAACAATACAATGCTGGACCATCATAGATTTTGTATAATGTCTCTAATTACACTTTTTACAAAGATAATCCTAAGGTCACTCATCTAAAAACCATTAAATGTACCACTCATTACATAGGCGGTACAACTAAGTTAGGGATCTGGTATACAAAAGACACTAATGCGGTTATTATTGGTTTTAGTGACTCTGACTGGGCAGGTGATGTCACTGATAGGAAAAGTACAATTGGTTCATGTTTTTATCCTGGAAATAACTTAGTTTCTTGGTTTAATCGAAAGCAAAACTGTGTTTATTTGTCTATAGCCGAGTCTGAATATGTAGCTGTAGGAAGTTGTTGTTCCAAATTGTTATGGATGAATCTAATGATTAAGGACTATGGTTTACAAAGTGACACTCTTACTATTTCTTGTGATATCTCTAGTGTTATTAACATTTTTAGGAATCCAGTTCAGCATTCTCATATAAAACACATCAACATCCAGCATCACTTTATACGAGATTTAGTTGAGAAAGGCACTATTCGAATGGAATATGTCAACACTGAAAATCAGGTTGCAGACATTTTTACCAAGGCGTTAAATTATGAGAGATTTTTCTCTTTGAGAAGATCTCTCAATATGTGCTCTATATGAATGTGAATCTGCATGCCGCGACATTTGCCCTCACATATGCTGTGGTATTGTATATTACACTTTTTTTTCTTTTTTTTCTTATTTTAAGTTGTTAGACATACCTTGCATAGTGTCTCAACTGTTGAAGTTACTGTTGTAAATATGTGTTGGTGAAAGGGATGGATGTTCTCGAAAACTAAGATGTTGTTGGTTTATTACAGAAACGAGCTTTTCTCTTGGAAGCACAAAAATAATATCTTGTCTAATGTAGGAAGTCCTGAGCCATTTTAAAAGAGTTGAATATTATGCTAATTTAATGATTAATATGATCTAATAAAGAATCTCACACGTACAAATCTATGATCAATGCGATCAAATGAAATATTGTTCCATTTCTTGATGAAGAGGAGGTACTATCTACCCCTAGACACATTATACCAAATCCACTTAGTAACTTAGAATTTTATAACATTTTTTAGGTTAAGAATTTACAATCCATTAACCTTGCAAACGGATGCCATTCGCATTTGGGATCGCATCTCTAACATCTGAATCTATTTATTTTTATTTCTTTTTGTGTGAGTTTTTCCTTTACATATTTTAGTCATAAAACTCCTAGGACATGAACTAATTTGAAAGAGTTGGCTTCTTGTTTATTTTTGGTTTGTACACATGAGATGAGAATACGAATTTCCCCTTCTTTTGGAAGATGTGGTGATGTTGAATTCTCGTGTGGTGTTATACACGAGAGGATTATTTGGAGGGTGGGATATTGTCAAGATCTAAGACTTTCATGATCTATGGTAATATGGGTTCAATGCTTTCTATTTTCCTTAATTTATTTAGGATTTCTATACTTAAGGGATGTTGAACCTAAATATTATTTCCTTTGTGGGGTTTCTTTTTTTTAATAATATATCTAGAATTAAATTTGTGGACTCTTGGAATTGATAGGATTTATTTTTCTATATCTATGTATGCGGTCTTTATTATACCTCACGCACACACTCTTGTTTTTTTTTTTTGTTTTTTTTGGCATTAACTGTGCTCTCTTCTCTCTCTCTTACTTTTTGCTTGAATGTAAACCTTGAGTTGATAGCTACTTTCAAGCATGGAGAAGATCTTTTCAAGTGTCAATTCACTTTTTTCTAGTCCAAGCACCAACTTGTCTTCCTCACCTCCTCGGATGACTCTACTCCAAGTAACTCCGCTGCTCCTAAAATCACCACCATGATGAATGGCTATCTGCAAACTCAGTTATCTCACCGACTGATGTGAGAACATCTGGAGCTACATCTTCTCCCAGGTCATCTTCCCTGTTGTTCCAGCCACCTTATCGCCACAAACTGCACCAACCGATGCCATCTCCTTCTACTGAAGATAAGTTCTCCACTCCTTCCGAGTCTCAGGAATCCTCACCACCACGTTCTGCTCCGATCAACACCTCTTTGATTGGTTCCGGATGCTTCCATGGTTCTAGTTACAGAATCAGCTGGACCACATACTGCTCTGTTTCCAGGAGATCTAGGGAATGTGAACCGAACTTTCCGCACCTACTTTTATATATAAGTTTGTCAAGCTTAAAAAGTTCACTCGCAAGAGTACGAGGTCACTTGTAAGTTGTTAAGTTGACTCGAATCGAATATCTCAAGGAAAACCAATCAGAAGTAAGTTTTGTGTTTGGTTTCACGAATAAGAAAATAATGAAAAAGCTAATCTAAACACTTGGAACAAGACGTGGACTCAAACGATGAACAATGAAATCAAAATTTTGAAAAGATTTTAGGAAACAAGGGTCTAGGGCTCTAGAATCATCTCTACGACCACTTGGGCATTTCATCGAACACCTTACCTATGAGCTAGGGTTGTCAATCCCAACTTGTAGATTAAGTACCCAACAATCCCAACTGATAGTTCTAAATGATTCTAGGCACTAGACCCGTAACTTCTAGCCAATAGTCATCAACATATTTAATAATAAAATCTAAAAATAACCAAGATCCATGAACACAAAGGAAGATGAATTTTCAAGAACATTAATCTAAGCAATCAAGAAATTAAACAAGTAGAGCAAAGGAAATTGAAAACTTACTAATTACTGGAAAAGAATAGAGCTGTCCAAATGAGAAATTAATCTAAGATCTACTAATTAACTAATCTAAGATCAACTAAAACTAAGAAACTATCTAAAACCTACTAAAAGTAAGAAACTAGGGTTTGAACTGAGAAAAGGAAGATAAAGAAAATAAAATAAAGAACACTCTTGGCGTTGTCAATCCTAAGAGGTCCGAGAGGGTTCTCGTGGGTCTAGGCCTGTGAGGCGTGTCTCTCTACTGTTGAGAGCTTCTCCTTTTAAAGATATGGACGTGGGCCTCATCGTTTTATGGGCCGAGGGCTTTAAATTCCCGAATTTATACTGGCACTAACCTAGTGTGGACAGCATACCCAGTGTCAGCGGTAATACATCAAATCGAGGCCCAATCTCAATAAAACTCCACTCGCGGGCCCAAACTCATCCATCTTAAGACCGAAAAACTTCAAAATTCCTGAAATAATCATAAAATATGGTATAATAAGATGGAGATACATAAATATGAAAATATGCTCAATCCATCCAACTTATACCGAAATTAATAACAAATCCAACTAAAAACACTACCCAAATATATATAAAAATCAAGACAAATACATGTTAATTAGAATGAAACCGTCATTGAGAACCCACCAAACTTCGATCTCATCCACGATTCGCTCAAACCAGACTACACTTCGTCTTCTCGCAAGCCCAAGCACCTATGTGGCTATAGATTCGAGGTTTCTGAGTCTCCAGACTTTATTTCTAATGTGTCCAAGAAAGGTGGTTTGAGATATAAAAAGCATAAGACCAACAAGAATCCAAAGAAGAAAAGTTCGAGGAAATCGACCAAGATTTTGAAGAAAGGGAGGGATGCGATCGTAGATGCGATTGCAGATGTGATTCCCGATGTTTCCAGCATCCCTGCCAAATTTGACTCTTCAGCTACAGTTGGTATGCGTGAGTCACTTGTGTTTATGAGGGCTCCAGTTCTGATTCAGAGGCCTCATAATTTTTCATGGCTAGGCGTACTCATTCCTCCTCCGCTTCGGTGTCTGATCTGCTCGAAGATGATCTAGTTTCCATTGGTCATGCTCCTTTACATCTTTAAAAGGGAAAGGGAATTGATGTTAGCCCTTCACGTTCTCCAGCCAAGACGATGTCTGAGATCTCAAGTGATGAGAACCTCTTGGTTGGATATAATTCAAGCTCGCGCACGCCCACTGATGATTTTATAGACAAATACGCTAGAGATGTAGACTCAGTCAACCCTGTTTTGGGGGATGCTTTCGGCGATGTTGCCATGAATTCAGTCCCTGATGCTAGTGAGAATACGATCACATTTGCACCCGCATATGGTGAAGACTATGATTTGGGTAGTGCTTCTTCTATCATTTTTTTATTCTACAACTGCTCATGACAGATACAAGATATTTGTTGGCCGATCTTTAATCAAGGAGAAATGTCACCACTTGCCAGCATTCTAAAACTACAACTTCAACAAGTTTTTCGAGATTCAAAAACTCATGCGCACCATTGAAGATGTTTCACCCTTCGAACAAACCTTGCTTGATGAATTTTACACTAATTTGAGTGCAGACGTGCGTGATCCAACCTCCCCAAGATTTGGACGTGTATATGTGTGTGTGGATATTTACACCTTCACTCCAGTTGTCATCAATGAGTTTTTTGAGACTCCAGATGTTGATGAAGACCTTAAGGAAACTGATTTCACTTGAATGATCAAGTTCTTGACGAGTGACCTAACTGTCGAGTGGTCTACTCAGTTCCCTTCCTCTCGCTTATTGTTGTTTTATGGGTTTTTGCACAAGGTGTGCTGCAGCGACTGTATGCCTACAAACAACATCTCCAGAGTTACCAAGCTTCATGCTCGAATCCTCTACTAACTGGGAACTCGAATACCATTTGATGCCATCACATTCTTTTCCACATCCTCTTCGAGAAAGTGGGCATTGCCATTTCCCAGATTAATCATTAGATTGCTTGTGTCTCAAGATTTGGTTCCCCAAGTTCCTCCACTCGGACATCCTAATATCTTTTCTATCGCCCCGCCACTACTTAATGCTTAGAACAACTTGTTAACATCCTGGTGGTTTAATATGATGATGAGGATAGATCTCTGATCATGATGATTTTGCTTCTGATTCAGGGTAGAATGGAAGGCCCTTACGACGTAATGTCTCATCTGCCGAGTTGACCTGCCCATTTAAATAGATATGCATTAGTACAACATAATAAAGGAAATAAGAGTAATAGTAAAACAAAACTAGGAATACACTCAATATATTATAGGTATCCAGATAGCCCAAGACTCATGTGACCTAATGATTAGCCCGTTTACCTCATCCTAACCGAAATCGGTAGCAGTGGTTAAGATCTTATGGTATTCTTTCCCATTTTTGCTTGAGTTGATTGCTTTTGCCCTATAACTTTCTCATGGTTTACGCATACCCTGAGAGCTTATCTTTCATCTTAACGATAAATGAACACCATTGGATGTGCGTAAGTTTTCTACCAGCAACATTACCTTTCACTACCTCGTCGTACATTAACAGCACAAAGAACCTCTCATTTTCATGTGGCCATTGGGCATCAACACCAATACCACAAGCCGTAAACTGTTGTGAAATAGTACCCATCTAACACCATTAAATCAACACTATGCATAGTAATATCAAATTCCTAATAACAACGATATGCAACAACATAATATGTGTCGTATGTATGAATGTATACTTGTTAGTGAAAAATATAATCACACAAGATAATATATTGATTATCAGTATAACACAGAAATACCCATCAAGACTAAATAAAATCTCCCATGTCAACATTAAAAAGGTTAATTTCTTACTAAACCCTTCCTTGAACAAATATATATATACTAAAACGTAATAGTGAACTGTCTGGCCAGATGTGAATCATTGTAATTGAGAAAATGAAAATAAATTTATCAAATTCATGAAAAGAAAAAGAAATTATTTAAACATATATGAATTTATCCAGACTAATAATTATCAATCATAATATATTTGAAAGATGATTTAGGTTTTAGGTCTAACTTTCCATTTTTTTTTCTAGTTGGAGAATTAATACTCCTATTACCAGAGCTCTCATAGTGAATTGTCACCGTTGCTTAGTCACCGAATACAAATCTCTAAACTGGTGTGAGCAACCCGCCCTTAATCTGTGTCATGACTCTAAAGATGGTGCGTGATTTTATAGTGGAAAGTTTGGGGAACCTTTCTAATCAAGTACAGTAACTAGGGGTGCTCCCTCTCCCTAATTAATCTTTGCCCTAAATTCAAGAAAACCTAGAGTAAATAATAACATAAAAATAATGAGATGAAGAGATTTCAAGACAAGATTTTAATTGACCAACTCTTGTTTCACACAAATAACATCTAATTGAGTTTATTTCGTTACCTTATAAAATGATCACACAAGTAAAGTAATTTCTCTCTCATGACAATTAGAATTTTAGATTAAATTAGCATAAATTTGCATCTCCAGTCAATTATATGCAATTCAACTCCAACACAAATAAAAGATCATAAGTTTTCTCAAATACCCATAACCTAATCAATTTATACATCTATTCATGCCAAATATCATAATTTATTATCGGTTTTCCTCTCTTGATTAAATACGGTATTGCTAAAAAAATAGAAATATTAGCTACTTGTTAAAACATGCAATCAAAATAAGATATTTGAATAGGGTTTGAAATATAAAGCATCAATTATAAAAAATCATGGAAACAATAGTCATTAATATACTCCCAAGTCCCTAAATCAAAGAGTTTAGACAGACATTGTGAAATATTAGCACGTAGACATGATTTCAATCCATATATACTAACTAAAAATAATATGAAAGAAAGAGGGATAAACAAGACCTAATATTGTCACGAATCTCGTGACTCGTCTTGAGTTCTCGTCATTGATTCTATTTTGGGATGGATGAAGGGGATGTTTTTCTCTTTCTTATGGCGCATAAGCCCAAAATTTGACTCCTTTACCCTTGGGACGCTCATGAGGCTTTTATAAGACTTCATTCCCTTTTCGAACATGGAAAAATGTGTTTCCTTGAGTCGGTTGTTGCGCACGACCCCCCCCCCCCCCCCCCCAACTAAGGGGTTATGCGTACTATTCAGATGTCATTCATTTCCACGCACGACCCTACACATGATCTTATGGTCGTGTGTTAACTTCTGCCCCCAGTTTGCTACGCGACACGACCTAGACCTCTTAAATCGGTCTTGTGGTGGGCTATGCGTCACTTGCTGCCCACTTCTTGACCTTAAAACTTTAGAATTAGATTTTTGTGTCTTAATAAGAGTTATAAATCTATCTTAAATTTTCATAGCAGCCTGAATCATTTTATTTGGTCATTTTATGAGAAAGTTATGACCGAATTATGAAAACTGCTACAAATCCACCTTAGACATGGAAAGTGTTATTCATCATCTCTTTGTCTTAAACTTACACATCTCATCCTTATGCATTTTACACCCATTTCTAGTCCCCTTTCTTTATATGATCATATAACTCAGGTTTGTCAACACTCCTGCCCTAAATAACGTCAAGACTTATTTTTGATTTAAAAACTTAATAAAACGAGCAAAACATAATATTTTCCAATAAATAAAGAATTAAAGGAACATTACATGTGCAATTTTATCCCATAAATCTCTACAAATGTGCCTCAAAACACATGCAACATCACATTCTCACAAAGTGTGTATCTGTTCCTATGACAACGTCTTTACGCGCTTGATCAATCAAAACCCTTTTTCTCTTACTCTTTCAATATTCATATTTGTTTATTTAGTTACTTTCTACCTTCATTGGGTTTATTAACTGGAGTGAGTGTTTTCCAACAAAACATTCCAATATGATTTATGATATGTTTTGTTCTTAAATACTCTCCATTTTCATATATGTACATGTGATTAAACAACTTATTAATACACAGGTTCGGGATCTAGTGCGATCAAAAAGATTGGTTCACCAAGAATAGTGAGTACTGACCTCAAATATGTGGTCAGCTACCTGATAGATCTCCTGGAAACCTGATCAAACCTGCAAAATAAAACCCAAGCCGGGCAGCCCCGACGTATGCCCTCCGATGCTTAAGTCAGATATTGTTCGAGAGAGATGTGCGAGAGATCAATAGTGCGCGAGAGATTAAAACTTAGGATAAAATCAACGTAGAGTAAGAAGTGAGGTCTGTGTTCTCTTTTTATAGAGTAGAGACAAGAGACGTGTTCTCAACATGGGGTCCTCGTCTCTTGTATAAGAGCTCGATCTCCTAAAGGAGATATCGCCATAAAATCCATAAATCCATAAAATACGTAAGCTCAATGATCCATGATAATTGAATATGAGAGAATTATTCCACATAATATGAGCTCTGTGATAGAGAGAAGGGTGAAGTTAATTAATGTTGTAGAAGTTGAAGTTAAGTTGTGAAATAAGGGTCTAAATCTCCTATATATAATATTATTTAGACTTCTACACCTGCTAATAGGAATCTTTCATAAGATGGGTTTAAATCTCTTAATTATACTCAATCTCCATTATAAGGAAATACTCCCATACTAGTATTCTTACTTTCCATAATAAGCATAAAACCTTATTACCATATATGCCGGGACCTAGAATCTTCTATCCCTTTCGTTACTTTCTTACCATATATAGTCGAGTCGATTTTTGATGTCGTATTAGCTAGTCCCCAATATTCTGGCTGATTGAGGTACGAAGTCAGGTAGAATATATAAAATAAAGATTTCAATTATCTGACCTAAAACAGGTCGACCAAAAAGTCATTCCAAACCATAAACCATAACCCTAAAATATTACTTAAGCATCGCCTTATAACCACAAACTATTTCTTTAGTCCGACGGGACCCCATACCATAATCCATATTAGCCCAACAGGGCCCAAGACCATGCTAACCATAAAGCCAAACTCCCAATACCGAGATACCACTCAGTACCATTTTTTTGATAAGAGCTCGCCGCCCTCACAAAAGAACTCGTCACTCCTATACGAGAGCTCGCCACTCCCAAAAAGCTCGCTTCCCTATAAAAAGATTACTCCTTCTAAAAGGGGAGGTCACCTCATAAATCCATATAAAACCTGCATATTTACCGACTTGGATATTTGTCAGCTCGTAACCATAATACCATAAACCATAAAGACATTATCAACCTAAACGAGCATCAACCTACAATCATAAGAAACATAAAAGCCATTGCCGACCTGAATAAGCGTCGACCCATAAAAAACCATAAGAATACGCATATATCTGAATCATATAGCTATGGAGTAATCATCGACCTAAAATAGGCCGGTCAAAACCTCAATCATAAAAATATTTGTTTAAGCATTGCCTAGCGTTACACCCTTGGCACAACAACTCAGCAGGTCAGCAAGTCTGCAGGATAAACAGTGTCGGCATGGTGCGATATCGTACGAGACAAGGTAGAGAGACACACATTTAGAGTTTTCTAGGCATTTGTGTCGAGAGATTACCTTGTATGTGCCTTTGTCTTGTTTTTCAAGAAGTTAGACATTGAAAAAACTGAGGAGGCACTAGTGCCTGTATAGACAAGCAGTGTCTATAGGTGGGTCTCTGCGTATTTCTAAGGCCTATTATATAGGGGGATCTGTGAAATTCCATCCCTATGGTGACCCGAGGGTGTCAGCCATGGCTCATGAGGGATGCTAACAATCGACAACACTAGTTATGGGAATGGGTCACGGGTCGATCTAGGTGTCTAACCCGACCCAGGGTTGGGTCGACCTGGTTCATATAAAAGCTTGGTATTGCATGCAGATTAAAGGCGGGTAATTAAGGTCTATGTTGGAGATGGTTGATGGCTTGGGCGGATACGAGAAAGACTCGATGAGGTGCGCAAGGGCATGGGCACTTGTGCACATTCCAATTGTTTGGCTAAGTAGCGATGGGCGTTTATGTGAGTTCTTTTGGCATATGTTGGTTGGAAAGGCGGGTTTACGAAGGAAGGTAGTTGTCAAGCTTAAGACGTGCAAGATTCATGTCGAGCAAGCTGACTTGAGTTCTTTGGCTCCATTCCTCATTTTTCTCCAGCGTGCGGTTGGAGAGCGGTTACGTCCCTGCTTTTATAAATAGGCGAGCAGTCTTCACAAGCAAAATAATGAGAGTGCGAGACTCAGATGCATATGAGGGTTTTGAAAGGAGTGCTCCCATTCAGGTGGCGGTTACCGTCAACACACGGACGATGCGTGGCTGATCGCATGTTGGCGGAGGAGAAGAATGAGGGTGTGGCTATGATTCGAAGATGACGGATTTTGGGTAGGGCTTTTCGATGGTGGTTCCGGCCACCTGGACGACGGTGTGCAATTGTCGCCAAAAATATGCTTAGTAGATGGCGTTGTCATTGACTCGCACGTATTTGTCATGATTTTTGGTATATTTGGCTAGTGTTTTAGTTATATTTGTTGTTAATTTTGGGTATAAGTTGGATTGATTGAGTATATTTTTGTATTTATGTATCTACGACTTATTTTACCACATTTTATGTTTATTTTAGGTTTTTTGAAGTTTTTCGGTGTTAAGGTGGACGAATGTGGGCCCGCGAGTGGAGTTTCAAAGAAATTGGGCCCTGATTTGGTATATTACAGCTGACACTGGGTCTGTCATCCACACTGGGTTACCCAGTGTTAGAAATTCTGGCAGAATGATCCCTCCGATCGGACTGGGAGACTATCCGATCGGATGTAAGCGTTACAAACTCGGATTTTGTGGAGATTTTCAGTTACGGAAGGGCTATTTGATGGTTACAAAAGGCCAAGAACTCAGCCACATTCAGAGACACGAAAAACACCATCCATAATCCATTCGGGAACCAATAATTCCTCGTCCGGTTCGTGACAAACCGGGTCGAGAAGATATTCTCGAACCTCTTGGGGATGACAACCCATGAGCGTTCTTGAATCGTTCTTCATTTTATCTTCTTTTTTCCAGATTTAAACTTTAGCTTTTTAAATTTTGGAGATTATAGATTGTTAATCGTTGCTCGGACGTTGGACGTAGACTAGTGTTGATTCGTGCGATTCTTAGTTTGAACATTGGCAATTTCCATTCCCATTAGTAAGCTTTCGATTTTCCTCTTGTTTTACTATTCCAATTCATGTTTCTCTTGAATGTGTTGAATTGTGATGCTCTTATGATTGGTAGTTAAGTTTTACGTTGAATTATTGCACTTGATGGCGATGCTCTTGTGTTCAGTTTGATTATAATTGTTCATGGATATTAGTTGTTCACTATTGTTACTTTCTTGTTCAATCATGATTAATTCTTGTCTTGGGATTGTGATATTGGATTTATCGATGTTTGGTAGTTAGAATTTACGGGTCTAGTGCTTGGAATCATTTAGAACCATCGCTTGGAATTGTCGGGCGTTTAATCTACACATTGGGATTGACATCCCCAACTCGTAGACTAAGTGTTCGATAAAATACCCAAGTGGTCGTGGAGACGATTCCAAAGCCCTAGACCCCCATTTATTAATCATTTAAAAAGGTTTTCAATTTCGTTTTAGAATTTGTTGTTAAAACTCTTTACAAACTTTAATTAAAGTTCTTGCATAGAGATTGACGCCCTCTTTGCAAGAATAGTTTTAAATCGCTAGTAGCATAAATCTTATTTCTTCGTTTTAGTTATTACGATTCTCATACCAAAACCCTTTTGTCCGAGTGTTTAGATTAGCTTTTTATTATTTTCTCATTCATATAAACAAACACAAGAATAACTTCCGATTAGTCTTCCTCGAGAGATCGACCCGAGTTAACTTGCTAATCTACAAATGACCCCGTTCTCTTGCGGGCGAACTTAAACCCTTTCAAACATAGACACGCACCGTTTAACCGGAATTTAATTTTGAAAGGAACACAAAAGTTCGGCTCAAAATTTGGCGTCATTGCCGGGGAAGGCTAAAGGTTGTAATTTTTGTGTTTGTTCTTCGTGATCTTTGTTTGTGTTTTTATTGGTTTTGTTTGTGTTTCGTGTTCGTTTGTGATTTTTCTTTTTGTTCATTTTTGTTATTATCCACCGGTGCATTTGATCTTGTGTGTTTAGTGTTGTGTATGCAAGGTACCTCGACACCAAGGCCGAGATTCAACAAACCGTTTCAAAAAAAAAGAGAGAGAAGAATGTCTAACCCGTACGCTTGTTTTGATCTTCGACCGACCACTCGATGGAGTCAAATGATGCGTGACTACGATTCGGATGAGTTCTAATATGAGCAACTCCTGGTATTTTATGGGCTCCCGAGTGAGGATCCATTCAATTTCATCCAAGAGTACGAGTCCATTACCCGAACATTCCCTCTTTTAGGCCTTACGATGGACGAGTTGAAGGTGCGACTCTTCCTCTACACGTGGAAGGGTCGGGCAAGAAAGTTATTTATGCATTCAGAGCCCGATTACTTGGGGACGTGGGAGGAAGTATACAATTGGTTCATGGAGATATTCTATTCGCCTGGGTGGGACACATCTTCAAATTCATACA
Source organism: Phtheirospermum japonicum (assembly GCA_014905375.1). Lineage (NCBI taxonomy): Eukaryota > Viridiplantae > Streptophyta > Magnoliopsida > Lamiales > Orobanchaceae > Phtheirospermum > Phtheirospermum japonicum. The sequence goes on along the minus strand of BMAC01000005.1, from coordinate 455,245 downwards.
CTTCAAGACACAAAAGGATCAATGAATTGGCCAGAGAAATAGCATCCCTGAAAGCTAAGCTAGTAAGTCGAGCCTTATCGAAGAAGAATATTGAAGAATGTGATCGCTGCGGATCATGATGGCATTTGGCGAATGCATGTCGAGTGATATTTGACGAAGAGCCACAGGAGGAAGCTTCAGTCATTCAGAACTACTCGAGCTACAACTCTTGTGCACTTTTTGGCTCAAATCCCTACTACCCAAGATATGAAGACTATACTCTACCTTCTCCTCCCGACCACTACCAAAAAATCCACTATCATCCCGATGCCCCACTCAATAATGATTCTTACTCAGTCACCCTTGATGAAGTGGAGCATCTTATGTCTTACGAGCTGCAAAATTTTGATGTAGTGGAGCCCACCTTGGAGTTTGGTGATTCAAGCTTGAATGCTTGTTAGGGAGAGCTGTGTGAGGAGATGGAGATCGGGGATTTGGTTGAGATCACCTCTTTTGCGATTGATTATGAAGTTTTGGGTAATAGTGTAGAGGTGTTGCCATTGGAGGTTCCGTGTGAGGATATTGGTGACCCGGACTTACTTGCTCTTTGTGGAGATGATGGAGTTGCTTTACTGGAATTGGAGGAGGTTGTGTCTGTTGAGCCGCATTGCGTTCTACCCAATGCTTTGACCAATCTTAATGTTGAGGCGGTAAAAGAGGCAATCGAGAAGGATTTTTGGATGGTCGATGATTATTCCTTCTGTTCGACCGATCTCCTAGTCATTCCGGCGACCGAGCATTGTCCCACACTCAGGCTGACTTTCGATCTATTTTTGGTTATCGATTACTCACATTTTCGACCTCCAAAGCCAGTTGAAGTTTTTATTTCCCTAATCATGGGACCTGATCGACGTGCCCACCTTGATGATCTTCGTTACACGCTCTTACTCTTGGAGAACACTAAGGCGTGGCACGATCGTCATTTATTTCTGGATCCCGGATAACATCACCTTTGTAAGTCGTCGAGCAAAAGACGTTAAAAATTACACTTCTTGGGAGGTAACCCAAGTTTTTGTTATTTTTGTCCATAATTCTGTTTATTTTATTTTTCTTATTTTATTTTTGTACATATTTTTATTCATGATTAACTTGAGTTGTATAAATGTGGTAATGGTTTGTTGAGTCGTGCATAAAAAGTGTGGAAAATGATGCTTTTCCAAGACATCCGATCAGATGAGAGAAATTGACCGGTCGGACAAAGCACACTGGACTGCTGTCCGACCGAATGAGAGAAGATGACCGGTCGGACAAAACACACTGGACTGTTGTCCGACCAGAGTGGTGCAGTGACCGGTTGGATGGAGGCAGCAGACTTACTTGAAACCATCGCTCCATTTGTAGAGTTCCATTTTCCCTTTGGACGGCATGGAAACTCAGGCGGGCCTGAGCCCAAGTATTGTATCACTTTCTATCCTAACTCTCATTTTTCATTTTTAGTGATTTTGTTATGTGTTTTGTGCTCGGGTGTTTGTATAACCATTTGACCAATTATTCGCATGATAACTTATTCCACATTTTCCTTTTTCTTTGGGTTAATTTGTATAATAGCAATGCGTACATTGCTTACTTTTGTTTGTAGGGGAGGGGGATAGTCGTATTATGCATGCGTAGTCATTTCGGTCGAATGGTTCTGTGTGAGTCTTTCTTTTTGACGACGTGCATATCAACCAACTGTTTTTGTCAACGTTTGTTGAAATCATTCCCATGCTTATTTGTGTTTGTACTGGCTTGCCTGTCGGAGTCATGTATTATGTGATATGTCGTTGGAGTCTTTTGAGCTTGTTTAGTGCAAAATTTTTCAAAAACTACACATATATATATATATATATATATATTTAAAACAACACTTAGTCGTAGCAATTTTGCGAAGTTTTTTAAAAACTCGATCACCTTGTTTTCAAAAGTTTGAATAAAATCCTAGTACGGAGCCTTGTGTGTTTATCAACATTTCATGCTTTGATTCGATAAGTGTTTTGAGAAGTCTCTAAAGTTGCATGTGTACATTTAGTGTTGGAAATGACGATGAGCACATATAAAACCTGTTTTCGGCCTTATTCATAAATAAAAACCACTAAAAATCCCTAATGAGCCCCCTTGAGCCTTTAATCCGACTCTTTGTTAGCCACGAGCTTAATGGTAGCTCTTATTTCATTTAAGTTTGTGAGATGAGAGTTTATTGATCATTGGTTTATTGAGATATGAGGATTGCAGGGTGGAAATTAGTGGGATGCTATTATAAAAAAAAAGGGAAAAGGAAAAGAAAGAAAAAAGAGAAGAGAAGAGAAAGAAAGAAATGTAAAAAATATATAAAAAAAAATGGAAATTAAGGGTGCTTAAGTTCATAAGAGCATCTAGATGTTAAAAAAATAAAGCCTATTTATAAAGGCAAATATTCGGGTTTTAGGGTTAGAAATAGCCTTAGCTATAAAAGGCTTAAGATAATGGTATATGGTTGTTTGGGAAGAATGAGGAGCAAAATTATGCTCTATGCTTAAAATTTTAGATTGAGTGAGTTATTGATTGCGTTTGTTCGCAAGTTAGCCACACATCTTTATATATGACATACCTTACCAAAGAGCCTACATTACAACCCTAGAAAGTCCTAATCCGATTCTTGATTAAATGTGCACACATATGCGATGTACGAGTCTTTGATTTTCACGAGTTGTTGAATGCATGTCTATGTTGATCTGAGCATATACACTTACCTTTTGAAAAACACGAGCGAATGAGTGCACCATTATATATATTTCCCTTTTGTGAGGACGCATTCTTTTTATTTTAAGGTGAAAAGGTAACACGAGCTTAGCTTAAGAGTTTTCGACAAAAGTGTTTATATTTGCAAAACTATATTGTATGCACAACATGACTCTTTGGTCTAGCTACTTTCATGCTTACGTGGTTTTGATTCTTTTGTTTGTTCGAGGACGAACAAACCAATAAAGCATGGGGTGGTTGAGTCGCACGTATTTCTCACGATTTCTGGTATATTTGGATAGTGTTTTAGTTATATTTGTTGTTAATTTTGGGTATAAGTTGGATTGATTGAGTGTATTTTTGTATTTATGTATCTCCGACTTATTTTACCACATTTTATGTTTATTTTAGGTTTTTTGAAGTTTTTAGATGTTAAGGTGGACGAATGTGGGCCCGCGAGTAGAGTTTTAAAGAAATTGGGCCATGATTTGGTATATTACAGCTGACACTAGGCCTGTCATCCACACTGGGTTACCCAGTTTCAAAACCCAGTGTTAGAAATTCTGGAAGAATGATCCCTCCGATCGGACTGGGAGACTATCCGATCGGATGTAAGCGTTAAAAACTCGGATTTTGTGGAGATTTTCAGTTATGGAAGGGCTATTTGATGGCTACAAAAGGCCAAGAACTCAGCCACATTCAGAGACACGAAAAACACCATCCATAATTCATTCGGGAACCAATAATTCCTCGTCCGGTTCGTGACAAACCGGGTCGAGAAGACATTCTCGAACCTCTTGGGGATGACAACCCATGAGCGTTCTTGAATCGTTCTTCATCTTATCTTCCTTTTTCCAGATTTAAACTTTAGCTTTTCAGATTTTGAAGATTATAGATCGTTAATCGTTGCTCGGACGTTGGACGTAGACTAGTGTTGATTCGTGCGATTTTTAGTTTGAACATTGGCAATTTCCATTTCCATTAGTAAGCTTTCGATTTTCCTCTTGTTTTACTATTCCAGTTGATGTTTCTATTGAATACGTGTTGAATTGTGATGCTCTTATGATTGGTAGTTAAGTTTTACGTTGAATTATTGCACTTGATGGCGATGCTCTTGTGTTAAGTTTTATTATAATTGTTCATGGATAATAGTTGTTCACTATTGTTACTTTCTTGTTTAATCATGATTAATTCTTGTCTTGGGATTGTGATATTGGATTTGTCGATGTTTGGTAGTTAGAATTTACGGGTCTAGTGCTTGTGATCATTTAGAACCATCGCTTGGAATTGTCAGGCGTTTAATCTACACGTTGGAATTGACAACCCCAACTTGTAGACTAAGTGTTCGATAAAATACCCAAGTGGTCGTGGAGACGACTCCAAATCCCTAAACCCCCATTTATTAATCATTTAAAAAGGTTTTCAATTTCGTTTTAGAATTTGTTGTTAAAACTCTTTACAAACTTTAATTAAAGTTCTTGCATAGAGATTGACGCCCTCTTTGCAAGAATAGTTTTAAATCGCTAGTAGCATAAATCTTATTTCTTCGTTTTAGTTATTACGATTCTCATATCAAAACCCTTTTGTCCGCGTGTTTAGATTAGCTTTTTATTATTTTCTCATTCATATAAACAAACACAAGAATAACTTCCGATTAGTCTTCCTCGAGAGATCGACCCGAGTTAACTTGCCAATCTACAAGTGACCCCGTTCTCTTGCGGGCGAACTTAAACCCTTTCAAACGTAGACACGCACTGTTTAACCAGAATTTAATTTTGAAAGTAACACAAAAGTTCGGCTCAGTCATCCGATAGCTTTTGTTAGGCATGATATTATTAGGCTTGGCTCGGCCTTTTATGATTCGAGTTTGCCAGCCAAGGCCTTTTACTTGTATATGAACTCGCGTCATATTATATGAGGTTGGGGATGCATCCCCGTAATATTGTGTGTGCGTGTGTTATGTCTTCCGCTCACATAATTGTGCATACGACGAGTAAACTCGGATCCTCCCTGAACACGAGTGATCAGCGAGGCAAACACGAGTGTTAATGAGGGAGAAATAGGTTAGTAACCATAGTAAACCAGAACCACATAAAACTACATATGACCAAGAAAATCATCCAGTCTCCCAAGTTTAAATAAATTGAACAAAATAAAACAGTTAGACCACACACAAACCAGGTGAAACCATATAACAATAACATAGGGCTGAGAAAACCACTCAGTCCCCCATGTTCAAATAATGCAAACAAATCAAACAACCAAGTCGTATGAACTAAATAAAGTTTGACCATAGATGACTAAGAAAACTACTTAGTCCCCCATGTCCAAATAATGAGAGCAACATAATGCAACAAGGTCGCATCAACATATAATCAAGTAATCATAGAATATACCAATCAGATATAACCATATAGACATCCCAACAAAACACCGCAAGGAATATGTTGATCAAACGTATTCCCCTAAACCCATGACAACCAAGCAAGAAACATGTTAATCAAACATAACCGAGAAGTGCAAAGAACATGTAAATCAAACATACTCTTTACAGCAAAGAATATGTAAATCAAACATATTCCTTTACATAAATTTTAAGCAAAACATTAAACAATATATAAATCAAACATATTCTTTACCATAAAATCATCCATCCATCCATCACCGACCTAATGAAAGCGTCAGCCCATAACCATGTCCATAAACCATCTCCGACCTAATGAAAGCGTCAGCCCGTAACCATGTCCATAAACCATCGCCGAGCTAATAAAAGCGTCAGCCCATAGTTTGTGAAAGTATGTATAAAATATCTCCATCCATCGCCGACTTAAATAAGCGTCGGGCCATACCATATCCATAACCATAAATCCATATATTGTTCTATGTAATGAGGTCACTGAGTTCGTAGATGAGATCACAAAAATAAAGGCAAGGTCGCAGACTAAGGCCACTGCTGATAACAAAACTGAGATCGCGAGAGTAAAGCTGAGGTCGCTAAAGTAGAGCTGAGATCACGAGAATAAAAGCTAAGATCGCTGAACTAAGATCACGAGAATAATGCTGAGGTCGCAGCATGGACAATGTGGTGTACATGTTTATAACCTTAGAGTATTTAGTAACTCAAGGTCCGAGAGTTGTGTGACTAGGCCGTCATGGACGACGCATGCAAACCTTGACGCGAATCATGGCATAAGAGGTATGAGAGGCGGGCCGAGGCCATCAAAAACTGGGCCGATGAGTGAAGCGCTTGCGCCAGTCCGTGGACCGAGATGCGCAACGAGCTGACTTGCTTTCAGAGGCGGGCAAAAATCCCGGCGCTTAGCACCATCAACCCGGTGCCCGAATGTGCGAGATAAAAAATCATGTAAGGTAGATGAAGGAAATATAAAATCCTCCCCTTTTCGAGATTTAAACGAGCGTACCTGATACGTAGTCATATTGATGCCATAGGAAAAAATTTACCTCTCCTCGAATATCCAACTGTGCGACCTCTTTACTTTCAGGTAGCAAAGTTCCACAATCACCTTTCTGTGGTTGTTTAACTATATAACTTAAATTTGGCGACCTCCTCACGTTGAGTTGACCATCCCCGAGTTAGATTTCGGGCAGCAAAATAAATTAACCCTTCAAAAACCAACATCAATACAAGATCATATACCATGACAATAATTCACATATAAATCCATTAAAAGTCATAGAGAAGTAGAACTTATCTTTGATATTAGCAAGTCTGCAAATCGAGAGTCCACTTGTGTATTCTCACGTCTTTTACTCAAGGACTCGATATCCCTCTTTCCCACAGACGACGCCATTTAATGCGACCAAAAAGATTGGTTCACCAAGAATAGTGAGTACTGACCTCAAATATGTGATTATCGACCTGATAGAGATTTTCAAAAAGCTCCTGGCGACCTGATCGAACATGGAAAACAAAACTCAAGTTGAGCATCCCCGACGTAGGCCCTACGATGATTAAGTAAGATATTGTTTGAGAGAGATGTGCGGGAGCTCAATAGTGCACGAGAGTTTAAAACGTAAGATAAAATCAACATAGAGTAAGAAATGAGGTCTGTGTCCTCTTTGTATAAATAAGAGATAAGAGACGTGTTCCCAATCTAGGGTTCTCGTCTCCTATATAAGAGCTCGCCTCTCCTAAAGAAGAGACCGCATCTCCTAAAGGAGAGATCGCCATAAAATCCATATCCATAAATCCATAAAATTCGTAAGCTACATGATCCATGATAACTGAAAGTGAGAGAATAATTTCACATAATGTGAGCTCTGTGATAGAGAGAATGAGGAAGTTAATTAATGTTGTAGAAGTTGAAGTTAAGTTGTGAAATAAGGGCCTGAATCCCCTATTTATAAGATTATTTAAACTTCTCCTGCTAATAGGATTCCTTCATAAGATGAGTTCAAATCTTCTAATTATACTCAATCTTCATAATAAGGAAATACTCCCGTATTAGGATTCTTACTTTCCATAATTTCATAATAACCATAAAATCATATTACCATATACGTCGGGACCTAAAATCTTCCGCTCTTTTCATTACTTTTTTACCATATATAGTTGAGTCGGTTTTTGATGTAGTATCAAGCCTCAATCCCTAACCGTAAGGTGAAAAAATGTAAAAGAGATTAAATAATCACTAATCCTGTGATGTGCTTTTTATCAATGCGCTTTTTATCAATACATGTACTAATTCGTTATTGTCATATTTCTTAATTAATTTGTTATTATTTTAAAGATGTTTTAAGAGTGGTATTATTATTTTCCCATTAATTGCAAGTTGTACTAATTACATAATTGAAATATTAGATTGGATATAATTTTATCAAAAATATACACAGGTATTTCTAGTTAAGTCAAGAATATCAACCACCTAAACCATGTTTTACTTTTCCATGTGATTTATTTGAATATCTAATGTTCTCTGGCTCGACTAGTCAAACGTCAACCACGCAATTGAAACCATGTGTTAATTATAAAAGGCCTCACTAGTCCAGCACTAATCCTCACCAAATAACCATTTAGAGATATAGAGTTATTGTGTAATTAATATCGATGGCAAAACTTAGCATCGTGTTAGTGCTTTCTCCATTATACATGATAATAATAGCTCTACTTCTACTACCCTCGGCCGCCTACGCCAAGCCAAAGGTAACTAGACTTCACTTCTTTCTCCAGGACACGTTTAGTGGTCCAAACGCATCTGTTTACCCCGTGGCTCAATCCGAGATCACTTCCAATTCTTCCACGTCGTTTGGCCTAGTCTGCGTTGTCGACGACCCACTCACCGTCGACCCTAACCCTAACTCGGAGTTGGTGGGTAGGGCTCAAGGTACCGTTGCATATGCGGACTTGAACGAACAAGCTATCCACGTGTCCCTAACCTTTGTTTTCACGAGTGGTGAGTACAATGGCAGCACCCTAACCATGGTGGGAAGGAACTCTTTGTCGCACCAATATCGCCGAATGCCGATTGTTGGCGGCACCGGAGCTTTCGAACTTGCTCAAGGGATTGCCACCACCAGGACTTATTCTACTCGTCCTCAAATAGATCATTCCACTGCTGAGTTTAATATTACTGTCGCTCAGATGTATCGTTTATTTGGTTAGTTCGCTCGGGATCGATACTCCGCAAAAGCACTTGTGATTTATTTTTTTACTATTAATAAATGTAATGCTTATTTTCGAACTCTTGTACTTATTATATGCATTTTCATGAACATTGTAGGAAGATTCATAGTTTATTTGGTGAAATCATAATCTTAATATACGTGTTATATACAAGAGGGTTGTGATTATATATATGGATAATAAAATTAAACTTAATAATTATAAATTTAAATAAAGTACGAGGTATAATTAAAACATCGGTAATGCAGCTCAAAACATTTTGAATAATGTGATCGCGTTCTATGCTGACCATTGATGTAGAGACATCTAAGCAAGGGCGTGTATATGTGTTTGTGTGCATACCGGAAATCGAACTGATTAGATTGAATTTTTCTATACAAATTCTTAAAACTTAGTCCGGATTGGTCACTCTCATATTTATTTAAGTGTGATTCTTAATTTATTGGTTTAAGTTTGTCCTACGATATTTCAAATTCATATATTTTAGATTCATGTTTAAATTGAATAGTTGAGAATGTATTTTTCAACGATTTCACGAATATGATATTCATTCATTTGTGCGACAATTGTCTCTTTTGGTCAATTCTGGAACCATGTTGTTTAAGACCCGTTTGTGTGTGTATATCTATATATATGGAATGATTACGGTGTTGTATTATGGCTCTCACCCCATGCATTTACATCCATTCATTTATCAATATTTGTAACCAATTCTTGATCCAATAATTGCGATTAAGTGAAGAATGGTGCCTTCACGACACCGTAGAAGTTCTCTCTCTATATCTATCTATCTATCTATATATCTATATATATTTGAGTTATTTTATTATTTTAAAATATTTCTAAGTTATAATGAATTATATATTTTATTCGATGTTCAATTGTATTGATATTTATTTTATATTATTTTCCAACATTTTTGATTTCTTTTTTTTATTTTAAATTTATTTAATAATTATTTATAATTTAAATACAATTTTTTTTATTAACTAACTTTATAAGATGACAGTTAATATAAATTGTAGATAGAGTTTTTTGTACCTTCTTCTCACAAGGAAATTACGGATCTCGATAGTTGTACTGGTGTTAGTGATCGACACATTGATCAAAAAGTAAGCATACACAAAATGTATATTGTAATGGTAACCCTTGGTAATGTCGTTAATCAGTTTCGACACATAGCTGAGCGTTGTGCGAATAGAACCGATAGTTTTCCAGCCTATCGAACCACGCGTCCACCTTCAACCTTTTCTTCACGATCTCCTCATCAGTGATGAGCTGGAAATCAAGGTTCAGATGCTTAAGATTTCGAGAGAGTTTGCCTCTCGAACCTTCAACCTTGATCACTTTGGCGTTCAAAGCTAATATATATATATATATAGAGAGAGAGAGAGAGAGAGAGAGAGAGACTAGGTCTGAGAATTTTCATGCATAAATATATATATTATATTGAATAATTTGTTTTATATATTAAACTACATAAGTTAAACATGATTGCTTTTAATGTTTTAAATTGTATTTACTCCGAAATGCTAGAAATCCACACAACCATTGGAGGGTCACTTAAGGTACAACGAGCTAAACATCAAGCACTTGAGTATAGCAAGAATAATCATCCATGTGTGTGTAAAATAAATTAACCGCTCAAGTAAACTAATGGTAAATGACGAAAATGTGTAACTATAGGGGTTTACGGATACTAGTAACTCTCATATTATACTATTTATATAATTGATTATTCTATGTCCAATTATATATATCAATATGAATCGGCCAATTCAACAAATAAAATATTATGTGTGCATATATATATATATATAAAATATATTAAAGATTACAATTTCAAATTTACAGTAAAGTAATATCAGAATTAATAATCAGTTAAATTAGTTAAAGAGTTTTGTAATTTATTCAAGGTACACGAGCTTATAATTATATGTCAATGGTCTACGACTGCTTTCGTATGCTTAAACGGTTAGAAAAATAATTTATCTAGGTTCCAAATAACTTATGAAAAATAATTCTTAATAAGATTAATGCTAATATATAAATATCAGTTAATTTTAGGAATATTTGTTTATTTTACAATTTTGACTGTACAATGGCTTAAACAAATATTAAAACATTTTTTATTTATTAATTATTAGTAATTAAATGTTTGGGAGGTTTGTTTTTTATAGGATTGTCCTTTTGACGACGTAAACAAAGCTTTAAAAAGACAACAACTTTGAATAGTAAACGTTTTGGCCAAGGAAAATTCTTTAAGCATAATTAAAATGGCATGACTACGGCCAACTTGTTGCTGCAATATACTTTCGGGCCCATTGACTTGAAAGCAATTTTCTCTCCTATTGAATTGTAGGTTTTTTAAGACCTAAAGTCTACGGTAGATGTATTATCCTTTTTTCTAAGTGTGTGTTCGCGTGGATTAAGTGTTTGTAAATTCGTAGGATATATTGTTTTGAAAATAAGTATCATTTTAGGTGTTATAAATATCAAAATTAACATCAAACAATCAGAGTAATAAATAACAGTTTTAGAAAACAGATGTTAAGAACGATGTTAACAACATCAAAACTAACATCAATCAGAGTTATTAAAATATGCAACGGTATAAATATTAAAAATAATTTAAACACAGCAATTTAAATTCCGTTCGTAAGTAAAAGTACTTACGAACTTGGGTATACAAACCCGAAAACTATATTACTTTTCTTTGTTCAAGATCAATACAAAAATATAAAGTAATATATGAAAAACCCTAGTATCAAAACTTTGATACTAAAATACTTGTAGCCTCGGTATGTTGATCTTCTTTGTTGGTTACGCAACTCCAAAGATTTCCGTGATTAAACTCGTGGCTTCAAGTCTTGTGACAAAGCTTGTGATGATCTTCTCCATTGGTTACGCAACTTTGAAAATCTCCTTGATTTCGATCGTTGTCTCAAGTCTTTGCTCGTGTTCTTCTCGTCTCGCGTCGTCTTGCTCTATCTGCGTCTCTCTTTTTCTTCGCGTCGTTATAATCCATGTATGAGAGACTATCTTCTCTTGTGTCATTGTCTTGTCTTAAATAGACAAGAGTCCTAGAGTCCTAAACTTGGTAAACAAGTTCTAAACACAATCTAAGAAATAAATAAAGTTCTAAATCTAGTTCCCTAATTTATTTGAGCCCAATAAATGCAAATAACAAAATAAGAAAATTCCCATAAATAAATTTCCTAACAATCTCCCCCTTTTGCCTTTTTGGACAAAATAACCTGGACGTGCAATAAAAGTTCAAAGGACTAAAAACTCCCACTAAACGAACTCCTTATCGCAATCCTTGTCCGCTCGCGTCTTCTACATTTTCTCCCCCTTATTGTTCTGAAAGTAAAAGAATCTCAACAAATGAGTCCCGAAGAGCCTGGAGTTTAACAATGCGATCCTGTAACCGGTCAATATGATGAGTAAGCAAATCCACCTGATCCCGCACCACTGGATCAGAAATGGAACGGTGTTAGAACTGGTGTTACCATCACCAGAACCAACACGAGAAGCACCAGCAGCTCGATAATTGAAAAACATCTCTTCAGCTTCGGTAGTCAAGAACTTCGTGGAGATTGGTTCCATGTCTTCAATCTCAACGGCCTGAGACGGAGCTTCATCAGAGTCATTAGAAGACTGCTTAGAAGAAGAAAAGTGGACCGACGTGCCTTCTGAGCCTACATCATCAGAATTGGAGTTGGGAGGTGAAATCCGAGCAGTTGTAGGTGATGTCATGTTTGGTGACGAAACACTAGAACCATCACCAACCTTGCGGGCAGGTTTGGACTTTTTCTTCTTGAATTTCAGGGCAGACAAGAATTCGACCTCCCTGTGAGAGAATTGAAAATAACCACAAACACAAAATCAAGTGTCGTAGACAGTAAAATTAAGAGAAAGGAAATGTGAAAAAACCTAACTTTTCAATTTGAGTAAAGATAACCGTTTTAAGGAAGGAAACTGGTAAATAAAGAATAAACCAAATAATTAACCCCCCACTATCACAGCTACCTATTTTAAACCCAAAATTGTCTTAAAAGAATATCCCCACTCCTTCTAAATAAAGCACACGATCTCAACCTAACTAATCCATTATCTCAATTTTGGAAATAAAATCACAAATCTCAACTACATATAAAACCGAGATAGAGCTAGATTTTTATAAACCATCATCATAGTTGAATAAATCCTTTGCGAAGTAATTTTTCACTCGCCAAATTAACCCCTTATTACTTGTCCAATCCTTCGATTATAAAGCCACTGAAACACTTGGTTAGCAAGATTCAAAACACGATCAAGAGAACTCAAGAAAGACACAAGCACAAGCAACAAAACGCAAAGCAATACAAGACATCTTCTCAAAGTATGAATGTCCTAATTGATGCCTAATAATCATGACCTAAAAAGATAAAAAAAAAATATTCAGCAATTGATTTAGGTGAAATGATCAGTGTTGCTTTTTATGTGATGACATTATAACCAACATTTCCTTTGGTGAAGTCAATGAAAACAAACCCCTTAACCCAAGTTAATGACTACGTCAAAACCACTCAAGAGGGTGAAAATTAAAGATTGGATCCTTTTTTTTAATCCAGATTTTCTTCATCTTTTCGATGATTTGAAGAGAAATATTATATCTTTAGCAATTACTTATAACACCCCTTGTTTTTGGACCTGGGAGAAAACCAGTTTCTGCGGGAAAGTTTCACAATCACCTACTTGAAGAGGTTAGTCTTTTTATTACTATTTTATTACAACACATGATTTTTTTGCACTTTAATCAGACCCAATGCATTCAGATTATGTATGAAAAAGAAAATAAAAATGCATGCATAAATATACAGATGTTATGACTGATGACAATTTTAATGTCATAACATCAAAACTAACACGGACTAGACAATGCACATACCGAGATCTCTTCTCAAACGAGAGGTCTCTAGATCTAATGCCTTTGTGAAGATGTCAGCTAGCTGATTGTCTGTCCCTACATGTTTAAGACTCACTATCTTCCTCTCAACCAAGTCTCGAATAAAGTGGTAGCTTATGTCAACGTGTTTGATTCGTGAGTGTTGGACCAGATTTTTCGAGATATCAGTTGCACTGGAATCATCACAGAGCATAGTTAAAATTCTACTATGTAGACTGTAGTCCTCTATCATGCTCCTATACAAGGTGTTATCAACACTAATACCAACATCATCTCTAGACAATTTCATGGTTTTTCCTAACGGTGTTTTCTTATGCCTATCATTTTCCAACCCAAATTTCTTAACCATATTCTTAGCATATTTGGACTGAGAAAGAAAAATACCGTTATACATCTGTTTAATTTGCAATCCAAGAAAGTAAGAGAGATTACCTTCCATACTCATCTCGAAAAAAACACTCACCATAGATTCAATTCGAGCAACAGGAGCAAAAGTCTCATCAAAATCTGAGTCTGATTCTGGAGCAGCCTGAGTTGGTGTTAAGTCTGGTGACATGTCATCAGAACCGTCACCACCTGCATCTTCAGTTTCTACATGCCCGAGCTTTTGATGCCACGCCTTGGCATCAATCAGTTGAGACAGCTTGCAGAACACATCACCATTGATTTGATAGTAATTGTCAGAAGTCCTCTGACCAGTAAGAATACATGCATTGCCCTTGTCATAAACTTCACACTTTTCATGGGTAAACTTGACATTGAAACCACCATCACATAGTTGGCTGATGCTTATCAAGTTTTTAGTTAGACCTTCAACCAGCAAAACATTCTCCAGATTTACAACACCAGGGACATGAAGGGTTCCTTGACCAACGATTTGACCATTTGCAACTCCACCATATTTTACCTTTCCTCTATAAAATCTGACAATATTCGAGAGAAGATCTTCCGAGCTGGTCATATGCTTAGAGCATCCACTATCGAAGTACCAGGCTCTAGGGATGTGAGACTTCAGAGAGGAATAGATCATGTTGCATTTGATCTCGTTCTTTTTGACCCAGACCTGCTTGAGCTTGTGTTGGTTTTGGTGTTAGGAATACAGAAACCGTCACGGATCCCAGCAGACAGTTTTCACCTTTTAAATTGATTTTGTTTCCTAATAAGCTTCCAGCAGTATGGTCGAATGTGCCCAAGTTCACCACAGTGATTGCACACATATTGTCTTCTTCTTCTTCTTTTGCGGCGTTTGTTCGACTTCACCTTTTCACTTGAATCTGGCTTTTGAACAGGTTTGTATCTAATCCCGTGTTTTGAACAATCCGGGATACTCGATTCCAGAATTTCATCCACCTTGGCCTTGCCCTTGTTGAGGTTTGTGAGGGTTTCTTGGACCTTCTTCAATTTCGCATTCACCCGTTCTAGCTCAACATCTTTCTTGGTGAGTGACGACTCCAAACGGACAATAATATTCAGTTGATCATCTTTTTCTTGAGTCAGTTTGTCCACCCTGATCATAAGATCCTTGACTTTGAGTACTTGTTTTTCCCAACTAGCAGATAATTATTCATACTCAATGCTCAACTTCTCGTACTCGTCAAAAGATTCATCAACCGCATCGTCATCTTCAGTGTACTCTGTAGCAATCAAGCTCTTCTTCCTCAGAGTATCATTAGCGTCCTACAAAATGAGGATCAGTAAACTTAGTACGTCAAGTAACCCGCTCTGATACCAATTGTAAATTTGTAGGACCTATGGTTTTGAAAATAAGTATCAGAAAAATGATGTTGCTTTCGGTGTTACAAACACCAAAACTAACATCAAGAATTTTCAAAGTAATAAACAGCAGTTTTAGAAAACAAATGTTAAGAACGATATTAAAAACACCGAAACTAACATCAAACAGAGTTATTAATATATGCAGCGGAATAAATATTAAAAATAATTTGAACACAATAATTTAAATTCCTTCGTAAGTAAATGTACTTACAAACATGGGTATACAAACTCGAAAACAATATTACTTTTCTTTGTTCAAGATCAATTATAAAGTAATATATGAAAAACCCTAGTATCAAAATTTTGATACTAATATACTTGTAGCCTCGGTATGTTGATCTTCTTTATTGGTTACGCAACTCCAAAGATATCCGTGATTAAACTCATGGCTTTAAGTCTTGTGGCAAAGCTTGTGATGATCTTCTCCGTTGGTTACGCAACTTTGAAGATCTCCTTGATTTCGATCATTGCCTCAAGTCTTTACTTGCTCGTGTTCTTCTCGTCTCGCGTCATCTTGCTCTTGCTACGTCTCTCTTTTTCTTCGCGTCGTTATAATCCGTGTATGAGAGACTATCTTCTCTTGTGTCCTTATCTTGTCTTAAATAGACAAGAATCCTAGAGTCCTAAACTTGGTAAACAAGTTAAACAAGTTCTAAACACAATCTAGGAAATAAATAAAGTTCTAAGTCTAGTTCCCTATTTTATTTTGAGCCCAAGAAAGGCAAATAACAAAATAAGGAAATTTTCATAAATAAATTTCCCAACAGTGTTAATATACCTTGTTCAAATCACTTTCTTCTCAATTAGCAATTCTATGATTTTCATCGGAAGGATAAAGTTAAAAATCTATATCTATACCTATATTATATCTATTATATTAAAGTTGGTCTGCCAAAATATGGATGTATATCACCATTCAATTAGACTTCCTTTTACTTTTGTTTTCTATTTATTCTTCTTTCTTTCTTTTCTATTGAGTTGTTTCTTTTTTAAACCCTCCTTATTTTGGATTTTGAGGGAAGACACGACCCCCTAGGGTTATTTTAGCTGATAATAAACATAATTCCACATCTCATAACGAGATTTGAAGACGGAGATCAAGGATCGAAGAACAACGCGTCCAAAACATCGAATTCGAGTTCGAGATTCAATCTTCGCCCAAGATCAACGTTCAAACTCCGGAATAGCTGGAGCTTTTTTACCGCTTTCATTAGTTACAATAAGTACTCTCACTACTACAGAAACAGCTTTCTAAGGCTGTTAATTAAAGGCGGTTCACTGAAAACCGCCTTAAAAATACTTTTAACGGCGGTTGTGGCTAAAACCGCCGTTAAAAAGGTCATTTTACGGCGGTTTTCACAAAACCGACGTAAAAACTGGAGGCCAGCTAAATTTAACGGCGGTTTACAAAAAACCGCCGTAAAATATCGAACATTCTACGGCGGTTTTTTGTAAACCGCCGTTAAATCAGCTGGCCTCCAGTTTTTACGTCGGTTTTGTGAAAACCGCCGTAAAATGTTTAAGTTTTTACGGCGGTTTTCAAATAACCGC
>BMAC01000005.1:418381-437681 GCA_014905375.1 Phtheirospermum japonicum | reverse complement strand
CTTTTTTTTTTTTTTTGGTTTTTGATATATATATATATATATATATATATATATATATATATATATATATATATATATATATGTGGTTGGGTTCAAATGAAAACTCGTCCCTATATGTGAACCTAGGGACTCATCTTGACCATTAGATTGAATAATCTCGATGGTTGAGAACTTGACATGTCAGCAGGGTAGTTATTTTAAAATCTGCATTAAATAAATAAAAAGGGTATTTTGGACATATATCAACATTTATAAAGAGCACTGCATTTCTCTTTAGAAAGCACAACGGATAAAGAAAAGAATGCGACTGTATAAAAAAAAGCATCACAAATTTCGTCTACAATTACTGTCACGTAGGCAAATTCAAAATTTGAAATAAAACTAAATCTTCAACAAATCATAACTTTCTCAATTTTAATTCATACCGACGCAGAATGTATATATAAATTAAAAATACGAAAATAAAAAAAATTCCAACGCCACGTCACGGATCCTTGTGCTCATTGATCTACTGATCTCCACCATTCGTTAAAAACAAATCTACTGATCTCCACTGTCCATTCTAAACATATCTCTATTGATCCCCTTCTTTTTTCCTCTCCGTCATTTTTCCTTGCCCGTTGACTACCTCCGCCACATATCACCGGCGATGGCGTCATACCCATGCCTGAAAAAGCTGTGGAAAACACTCCGTCCCACCAGTTAAACCCAACTACAGCCATAAATAAGACTGGCAATTCTCAAAACTCAAGTCACGTCGCTTTATTTTCTCGTTTCTTCGATTTGCTCCTGAAGAACGCCGGAGCTTTTATGGTCAAATTCAACCCTACCTCAGCGTCCTCTCTTGATGGCGAGCCTATCCCCAACACCGCTGGCAACAATTCTTCCCCCACTCTCACCAATTCGAAAAAATTTCAGAAAAAGGTCCAAGATCCCCTTTTGCTTCCGCAGAACGCCGACGCTACTCCGGCCAAATTCAACCCACCCCATCTCAGCCTCCTCCCGTGAAGGCGAGACATCTCACAACAACTCTGGCATCAATTCATCACCTATTCCCCCCAATTCAAAAAAATCGCAGAAATTGACCCAAGATCCCCTTTTCGTCATTTCCGGCGAAAAACACGACGGCGCTGCTCCGYCCAATTTCACCTCAGTCACGACGTCCCCAAGCGACACTGATAACAGCCCAAACATTTCGGAAGCCAATTTGAACATGTCAGGTACTAATTCGATTTTTCCCCAACTCTGCAATCGCGATCCCCTTTTGGCACCTTCATGCTTTGTTTCAATTGAGGCTGTTCAGGAAAATTTGAACGCTCTCTTATCCTCAACTGACTTTTTGGATTTGTTTGGAAAAAACATTGATGCTAATTGTTATCCGATGAACCCAATTTCTGAAACTTCGAAAAATACTGTTCAAGAACCCAATCTGCTTGTTGATGGTGATACTGGGCTTAATTCCTTTTCGAAAAATTCTGAAATCGCCAACTCACTGTTACAATTATTGCACAAAATTGTATTTTCTCCGACGAAGCCCGGGTATTCCTCGGCACCTGCCAAGGTTGCTCCGATGACCCCTGCAGCTGAGCTCGGAGAAGGCCCGAACCTGGAAACCCACAGTACTTTACAGACCCTCCTTAACTTTCTACACTTAAAACCGTCTCCGTCGGAGCCCGAGAACACTTGTACACCTACACAGGAACCCCCGAAACCTCCTGCGTCTGAACCTAGAAAAAGCCCGAACTCGAAAATTCAGAAATCGTATGCTGCGGCTGCTGCGACCTCGACACCCAACGTTCACGAGTTAAGGGATTGTGGAATGATTGATTACTCCGGTGAATCTCCGGAGATAATATATCTTGTAACTTGGACTACTTGGAGATCGAAATAGTGTGATTTTTATGAGATTGCTGACTAGGACTGATGGTTGCCGATGTGTCTAAGAGATTTAGGGATTTTGGTGATTTCGCACCTCTTAAATTCATGATGCTGCATATGTGGCAATGTTTGCGACAAATCACCAGAATGCCTAATTTAGTGACATGTTTGCACCTCACCGGTCATAGTCGACAATTTGTGAAAAGTTATTCAATTATAGTCAAGATAGGACTAAATGTCTAAATTTTTAAAAGATATTGGACAAAATTTAAAGGTTATATATATGTATTCAGTTATATATATGTACTCCACAAAATATATATTGGTAAACATTGAACGGGTATTGATTATTCCATTTACTTGTTGGCAGGAAGTTGTTAAAATGATGACATAGGAGGTCTTCATTCATTGAGAAAGGACTTTGACCGCTATATTATTAGGCGTATAAAGTATCCTGAGTTTTACAAGGTAACTTGTTTCATTTTTCTTTTTCTTACTATATTCTTGAGCTGATCTAAATACTAAATGGATCCTGTGATAGAAATATAGATATGTATTTACTTCTTTATAAGTTTGCCGAAATCTTTCGAAATGAATTTATTATATATTATGATGAGCCCTCAGGATTTTGCATTCATTGAATGAGTTTATTATCTACTTATAAGGTCTCGGGTTTGATATGCCAAGAGGCTTGTTACTATACGGCCCTCGTGGCAATGGAATGACATTGATTGCCAAGGCTATTGCGAGTGAAGCAGAAGCTAATTTCATACATATAAAGGTTATTTTCCAAACTATATAATTTCGCCATGATTTAGTTGGTGACGGCAAAAGTCCATTTGGTTTTCTTACTATGTTACCTTAATTTGTCCTTAGTCAAGGGCCCTGAAATTCTGGATAAATATGTCGGTGAAATCGAGTTGGCGTTGCAAACAATATTCAGTCGTGCAAGGACATGCTCTCCATGCATAATTTTTCTCGATGAGGTACATAATATAGACTTCTTTTTTCTCCCTTTCAAATTGCAAAGTTTGCAAAATTGTGTGATGGTGAAATCCTTATGAGCTATGTGAACGAGAGCTTAGAACAAACTCTGAGGAAGGGACTAAAAGCATTAGAATCTGATAAAAAAATTCAAAATAATGTAGTTTAATTAGAAAAAACTTTGGGCAAAATCCCCTGAAATTGAAAATATGTATATACTTTTCACATTAATTAATCAAGTTTTATTTTGTTCCTTGTGCATTTGGGTATTTTGAAGTGTCTTTTATTTTTTTTTAGTTGCTAATTTAAATTTCATGGTTTAGCTGATTTCTGCGTTCTAAAATCAGACAACATATATAAGTTTTTCCCTACGAAAAAAAATCCAGTTTTGAAAAACTTTAGTTGTTTTTGTCATCAGTCACAAAGGCAGAATCGAGGAAGCCCTTAACAAGCCCAAAGGGAGTTCAAGAAGCCGTAGTCGAAGTAGGGGTAGAAGCGAACGCCACCGAGGCAGAAACAGAGATCGCTACCGAAGCAGGAGCAGGTCTCGAAGCCCGAGCCGCAATGCAAGTCCTAGTTATCACAGAGATCGTTTAAGAGACAAATATGATGATGAGAAGCGTAGGCAAAGTCGGTCTAATGGAAGGTATATCTCTTTAATGTCAAAGTTACTAAATACCCTATAAAACGAAAAGAATTAAAAAAAAAGGAAGAAAAACCCTAAATAATTAATAACATACAAAGAAAAAAAAGACTCTGCCTTACGGAAATACACTGAGTCAGTCGGTTTGACACGAGTGTTTGTCTTTCCGTTTTGGTTGTTTTGTTTTTTTAATTTTGGTATCATGACAGTGCTTATCCTGTTCGACGAAGCCCTAGCCCACGGAGGAGTCCATCTCTGGTCAAAACACCTCCATCTAGGGGTGTGAGCCCAGATGCTCGTATTCAGAAAGAACGATCAATAACCCCTGGAAACGTCTCTCCTCGTGCTCGTCGTGTTTCTCGAAGCCCATCTCCACGTTCCGAGGCTGATGTAAAAACTGAATCCCTCATTTTATTTGATTTGGTTACAATGGCATGTTAGATGTTTTTCATTTTTCTTTTTCAATTTCTTTTTTCAGGAATGAAAGAGCGGAGGAGTGCTGCCTGATGGGTCTTGAACGTAGCATATGAATGGTTGAGTAACTTGATCCATCTCGTGATTGATCTTCTGTATGGTTATTGCTAAGAATYATTTCCTGGGATTATTGCCAAGGTTGAACTCCTTTCTGTTGTATTGGGATCATTTGTTCTTCTTTTATTAGGATTAGTTGCGGGTTGCAAGATGAATGATGCAGCAGCTGCTATATTGATGCTGTTATTAGATGATGCAGTGTAGCTGATTATAAATTGAGTAACATCAGTATCTCATGCGAATTTAATTCATCAATTTCCTACTTTTATTTAATTTTGGTGCACCTGCTTTCATTCTTTTTTTTTTTAATTTTTTTACTACTTTCTAGAAGGTATTCTTTAAGAACCGACGTAAAAAGTACACTAAATTAACAGCGGTTCTAGAAACCGATATAAAAAGGGCTCCAATTAATGGCGTTTCTAAAACCGCCGTAAACTTAACATTTTACGGCGGTTTTAGAACCGACGTTAAAACTCACTTAGAACCGCCGTTAAATCCTGCTTTTTTACGGCGGTTTTTGGGAACCGCCGTAAAAATTTACGGCGGCGGATTCTACGGCGGTTCAAAAAACGCCGTTAAAAGCCTAAAAAAACCGCCTTAAAATGCCCTGTTTTGCAGTAGTGTTTCTGAGAAAACGATCCCAATCATGGATTTGGGAGGGCGGAGACCGCAAAGAAGAATGACGGTGATTTGGGATTCTTTGTTGATTTATGTAAAAAGACATAAACCCCCCTTACCTACCATATTGTTGATTTAATAAAATTAAAAAAATAGAAAAAATCTTGTCCACACACATGATTAGATCTAAGGCCAGGATGAGTCCCTAGGTTCACATATAAGGACGAGTTCTCATTTGAATATATATATATATATATATATATATATATATATATATATATATATATATATATATATATATAATATTTTAAAGATCAAACTAATCAGTATGATTTTATTTTCCAAATTATATTATCTTTACATGTTGTACTAATTTATGGTAAAAGTTATGATTGATTATTGTTTAACAAGAAAAAACTGAATTTTAGAAAATCTAATCCATTAGTGTAATTTTATTTTCTCATTAAACTACATTTTAAATTATTATATTTATATTCTCAACATATTAAAAACTAATAATTATATTTATTTAAAGAATGTATTTTTTCTCCACACACTTAAACTCCATCAGGAAATATTTTTTCTTCTAGAAATGAAACTCACTCATCTTTATTTTTTATTTTTTCCTTTCATATTTTAAATTCTTATTTCTTTTTTTTATTTTTTCCTTTCATATTTTAAGTTCTTATTTGAGATTTATTTCCCTTAGGTGGCAGCCATAAAATTTATCATTTAATTTTTATTTAAACGAAAGTTCTTAATTTTTTTCCTAATATTTTTAATTTATAATAGATTTTCAAGTAAATGATAAGACTCAAATATTAAGATAAATTATTATTAATAAATAGTTTTATAAGTAAAGGAATATTATATTGTATAAAGAATAATTATTTCAGAACACCTGCTCTAATAATTTTTGAGCGTTGGAATTGCGGTACTTCGCTTAGAATTATTCTTTGGGACATTATTATTGTTGCTTTGGTTCATTTATTTTTCAAGTTTTGGGCTAGTTGAACACGCACGCCACGTGTTCGACGAAATTCCTCAAAGAGCCTTAGGAACTTATTTTCCAAATCTTGAACTCCCTTTTGACCTTTTATACATTCGCTATGCCTCGGGTGGGGAAACAAAAGGATATCTAGGGGAAATACGGAGCCCCGTTCTCAATTTACGACAATGGCGAGAGGAATGTTTTTGAGGCCATTCGACGATGGGAGTTCGCGACCCATCGAGTTATTAACGTCAACGAGATAGAGGAGCAGGCTCTAGAAGGCTCGGAGCACCACTCCGACATTTCCCGCTACATCGAGGGTCTCGGGTGCAGGTTTTTTTCCCGGATGGACTTGCCCGATTTCCGCGAGCTTATGCTTGAATTTCTCTCCACTTTGAACATAACCAACAATAATGCGTTCTCGTGTCGATTAGGCGAGAATGAGATTCATGTGGATAAGGAGGTTTTTGGGTCAATTTTTGGACTCTCGACCGAGGGAGTTTACCCGATCATCGACTATCAAGGGTTCGACTTAGCCTCGTTTTGGGGGATGGTGACCAGGGGGAATCCGGGGAATTATAAGCGCTTTCCATGCACGAAGATTCAGAACGACGCCCTTTACGTCGCATATAAGATTCTCGCCCACATCGTCCTATGAAAGAACGAGGCCACGACCGCAACCAAATCCGAGCTTTTCGTTCTTCAATGTCTTGTTGACGGTCGTCAACCCCGGCTCTACCTATTGATTATGAACGGGCTTACGATGTTAAGGGAACGCCGGGGAGCAAGTTGTCACTTCTCTCCTTTGCATCATACATAACTGGCCTCGCCCGTCACTTTGGGTACGATCCGGCCGAGCATGGATTTTGGCCTCTTGGGACGTTGTCGCTATCATTGACACATGCCCCCGCTCCTAGGGTGAGATCCGCTGGGCAAGGATGATTCTCGTCATGGATTAATGACTTGGATGACGAGACGAATCAGGTGCCAGCCTCACATACTGAATCGGGCCCGAGTCCCGATTGGGGTCATTTTTTCGAAGAGAATCGAACATTCCAGACACAAATGTTCGAAAGGCTCAAGCTGATCGACAAAAATATGACACTAGTCGCGAGAGTAATCGGAGAAGCTTACGGAAGATGAGGGCTCGTATCTCTCACCTTGAGGCACATTTCGACGCAGCCTTTCCTCCGCCCGCTACCGAATCGCAGCCAGAGATGGACGTCGATGGCAATCCCGACAACGAATATCGCTCCCGCGAGTTTTAGTATCCTTTATTTTTATTATGCAAAAAAAATCAAAAAATTAGAAAATCTAGAAATATTTGTTAGTTTCTTTCTTTGTTTTTGTTTGTTTGTTTTGTTCAGGACATTTAATATCACGTACTTTGACGCGATGACCATTTGCAGAGTTCAACATCTGGCGGCTCGACCTTCTACGTCTTCAGGGATGTTTTCTTTTTCCTTCCTCTTTTTAACTTTTATGTGTAATTGTGGCAATCAAGAGATTGCCGAGTTTTTCGAGGGTGGGATGGTCAAGTGATAATTGTATTTCTTAATTGTGCGAATTTTATTTTATGGTCGGTAATAATTAATACTTGAACGTGATTAATTACTATTCCTACGCATTATTGTATTTGTTTGACTTGCCTATCGAAGTTAACTGTATTTGATTTGATATTCTTATCTTTGAGCATGTATAAGTGCATAAAAATTTCAAAAATTCGTAGTATTTATATATATTGTAAAATGGTACTTGGACGAAATTGATTTCGCAAAACTCAAAAAGCAGCGTCAATTCAAAACTTTTCATGTAAAAGCCAGTGAGTAGCCTGAGTGTTTATCATCACTGCATGTACTTGAGTGAGTTCTGTTTTGAAATCCCTTTGAAATCGATGTATGTAGTTAGCTTTAAACATGACGATTAGGCACACATAAAACCCTTATTCTGGCCATATCCATATATTTTAGCCACTATAAATTCTGAATGAGCCCCTCATAGCCAAATATCCATTTTCAATAGCCATGAGTGTTTTTGAGTCGACTCTTACTTCATTAAAAGTGTGGGGTAGGAATTAGTAATTTTTGCTGGTTATTTTTGTTATGGAGTTTTTAGAAGGGATTTATGAATGTTGTAATATTAAGGACCACCATCCTTTAAAAATAAGAAAAAAAGGACCTCATATAAAAAAATAATAGGGGGGACAAATTAATAAAATAATAATAAAAATGATTAAAATAAGGGATGGCGGATCTTGTCGAGTCATTGCCTATGTTTTTAATGGCTCTTGTTTAGTGTTGATTTTCTTATAAAGCCTAATGTTGAGAGGCAATGGTTGAGTTGTAATAAGGAACCGTAATTATAAGCTTCTGTTTTGTTCGAGTGGTTTGAGCAAAAGTCGGTTTTTTGGTTTTCAAGTTGAGAAATAGCCTACGTTTCAAGGCTACGTTATGAGTGTTTAGTGAGGTTTTATTTTGAACGATGTGAAGCACATTTCTTCCTGATTAGAATATGTTGAGTGAGTTATTGATCACGTCAGATCGTGAGTTAGCCACACGACTTATATATTACACACCTGTCCAAAGAGCCTAAATTACAACCCGAAAAGGCCTTTTCTGATTCTTTGTTGGTTACACACTTAAACGCGATGGAAAAGAGTTTGATTTTCAGTTCTTGTTTGTTGTACATGTATTTTGATGTTTTGAGTGTATACACGTCCCATGCAGAAAACTTGAGCGCTTTGAGCGTACAATTACATATTACCCTTTCGAGAGAAAGCATGATTTATTTTTGGAGATACAATGTAATAAAGGTCAAGCATTTGAAGTTGCGTTATATTTATCTATATTTTCAAAATTATCTATATAGCACAACACGACTCTTTGCTTGAGTTTAATCTTTGAAATTATCGTTTGTTCGAGGACGAACAAACCAATAAAGCGTGGGGTAGTTGATTAGCATGTATTTGTCCTTATTTTTATTAATGTTTTGGTTAGATTTCGTTATTATTTTCGGTATTTTTGTATCACCAACTTATTTTACCGCGTTTTTGATCATAACTGTTATAAATGGGTAAATAATCCTTGTTTTATCCCATACAGCTAAGTAACCAGAGGAGTTCAGCACTTAATTGGGTGATATTTAACTATCGAGGAACGAGATCGAGCCTTCCGGTGAAAAAGTAGCAGAATTATCGAGAAAATGAGATGTAGTGGCGGGTGTGTTGATCGACGCAGGAGCCGACGCACCGCCGATGCCGCACATGCCCACGTTGATTGACGTGAAGTCGACGCAAGGTCGACGCAACCTCTCTGTAGCATCGATTCACGCCCGCGTCGACCGACGCACCGCCTAGCCATGACTCGCGTTGATTGCACGCGTCGTTTAACGCCCATCGACGCAACGCCCAGAATCGGGATTTTTAGGGTTTCTGGTGCGCCAAGTCAAGAAATAACTATATATACCTATCATATTTCGACTTGAAAAAGAGAGACCTACGCTCCCAGACACCTACAACTTTTTCCTAGAGTTCATAGACACAAAGAGAGCCCGTTTCCATCCATTGTTACGTAGCTACGCGGTCAAGATTGAGCATTCAACATCACAAGGTCTCAAGCTCCATTCCGTCGTTTGTGATTCGTTCGTCAATCAAGATCCGCTTTCTTTTCTCAGGAATAGCTGGAAATTTTATCGTTTTCTTAGATAACAATAAGTTCTCTAAACTCTTTAATTTCTTTCTAGTTCTTAATTAATTTATGCTTTTAGATAATTGCTTTTTATTCAGTTCTTGAATTGTTGATGCTTGGATACTTTGGATTTCTTAGTTAATATAGATCGTAATCTTTCGCTTTTTAATTTCCGTATTGTTAATTCATGCTTGTTGATTATACTCGTAGTTTATTCATGCTAGTTATTTGCTCTTTAATTTCTAAGAACCCTAGTTCATAAGTCTCGGTTAGTTTAGCTTTTAAATCCTACTTTCTTAGTTAATCTAGTTTAATTAGAATAAATCAGTTTTTGTTAATTGCACTTGCTTTTCAATTCGTAGTTATAAATTCAAAATCCCTCAATTATACATGTTCTTGTGTGATATTGTGATTAAACAAATATTGAAAACTCCGATTGTCAGTTCCTTGAGATCGACACGAGTCAATTTACCAACCTACAAGTGTCACCGTTCTCTTGCGGACGAGTTTTAAACGTTTGACAAATAATTTATAAAAGTTACGGGCGAACTTTAAACGTTTGGCAAATAATTTATAAAAGTAGGTACAAAAAAATTCGATTAAATTGCCACCACCAGGACTTATTTTACTCACCCAGAAATAGATCATTCCACTGCTGAATTCAATATTACTGTCGCTCAGATGTATAATTTATTTGGTTAGTTTGTTAGGGATCGATACTCCGCAAAAGCATTTGTGATTAATTTTAGATTTACATTTGAATTAAATAATTGAGAATGTAGTTCTTTAACTATCACAAATATGAAATTCATTTCATTTGCACGATAATTTTCTCTTTGGTTTATTCTGGAACCTAGTTGTTTAAGATTTCTCATATATAATAATTGAATTGTAAATTAATCGTTCACTAGTTAACTAATGGTGAATTGGAAAATGTGTAATTATAGAGGTTTATAAATAGTTACTAACTCTCGTATTATACTATTTCTATGGTTGATTAATCTATATACAATTATTTATATCAAACTGGTCAATTTCACAAGTAAAATACTCTGTAAAAATAGAATAATATCAAAATTAATTAAGATTTTGATAATAAACTTGATTTACATTGGGCAAAGAATTGCATGGCATTAGAAATAATATTTAGACTCTAAATAGCTTGTGATTTCTTTTTTTCATAAGATTAATGCTAATATATAAATATCAGTTAATCAAGAATATTTATTATTTTATAACAAATTATACCATGCTTACGGGTGCACCAAGCATGGTACATCCGATTCTTTTGTGTTGATAGATGTATGTTATATGCGATAATGTGTGAATATTTTGTGCGGTGATATATGAATGTTTTGTGCGCCTAAAATCTCATCCACCGAATTTCAAAAGTCACTTCAATGTGACCGCTTACTCTTCCCGTTTGTGATGATATATGTATGTTTTGTGCGACATTATATTGATATTTTGTGCAATGAGCATATAATTGTGCAATAATATATGAATATTTTGTGCCCCTAAGAATCTCATCGACCGGATTTCAACGGCTACTTCGATGTGACTGCTAAAACTTTCCCGTCGACCGGATATCAAGGCCACTTCGACACGAAAATCAAGGTTGCCAACAAGCATATTCATCATATACAAAAGTTATATACCATTGCATTGGTACATCTATTGTTGCATAAAAGATATATATACTATCACACAAAAAATTTTGGGTGCACCATACTTGGTGCACAAGAGTACATCATATACCATCTCTTATTTTACAGTTTTGATAGTGCAGTACATTAAATAAATACAAAATGTTTAAATATTTATTAATTAGTAATTAAATCAAATCTTATGTTTGGGAAGTTTTGTTTTTATAGGATTTTCCTTTGACGTGAACAAAGCTTTAAACAGACAACACACCTCACAAATTAGATTTGGAGTTTTCCAGACCCATTCCACAACTTTGAATATTAAATGTTTTGGCCAAGGAAACTTCTTTCGGCATAATCAAATCAATGTTGTCGAAAACATGGCATAACTACTTTTAACTTGTTGCTGCAATACACTTTCAGGCTATTCAATTCAACCGTAGGGTTTTCGTCCTAAAGTCAACAGTAGACGTGTTATCCTTTTTCCGAGTGTTCGCGTACCGTTCATGTCCCTTTCTTCTCAATGAGCAATTCTATTACCTCCTCATAGGTTAAGTAGATCGGAAAATAAAATTAGAGATTTTATATTGTTTTGGTATCAAGTAAACGTCTATCAATCAGAATTGATCCTAGAACTATTTTAACTAGGACGATTTTAGTAATATAATTTATTTGTAATTAGCCTCTAATTACTCCTATGTAAACACTATATTGTATTGTATAATCTCTTCAATACAAAAATCAATCAATTTCTCAATCATTATTATTTTATATGGCATCAAGAGGCTTTCTCTAAAGAGAAACTATCCTTCCTTAATTTTGATACGACATCAAATATTTAGGTCGGCATACAGTTTGAGTTTGGTTTACAAGGCGACCTCTTCTATGGGATTGTCGAAATCTTACGGCCTAAAGTGGTATATACATTATAAACAGCTCGACAGGGAGAGCCGAGCTTTATGGTTAGGATTATGGTATGAGCCCCCAGCAGGCTGGTATGGATAGTACGGTATGGGATCTCAACGAGCTAAGGATATGGGATGGTTATTGGCCCATTGTTATTATATTAACTTGACAAAATATGAAAGTTGTAATATTTATGGTAACTTAGCATATAGGAGAAATCACAATTCCAAGTCGGAGGATAATTATGGTATTGTGGTATGAATAGAAGACGGGTCCTATATTGGGAACACGTCTCTTGTCTATATAAAGAGGACATCGGCCTCACTTCCATTCTGAGTTAATTTTTATTTTACTTTGAGATCTCGTTTTATAATCACAAATGGGTACTGACTTAAGTATCGAAGGGCCTACGTTGGAGCTGTCCGGCTTAACTTTTGTTTTATAGGTCGATCAAATCGGCATGAGTAGCTCGAAGATCAACGGCCTCATTCTTGGTGAGCCAAATTTTTGGTCGCATCAAGTGGCGTCATGTTTGGGAATACAAGGGATATCGAGTTCTTAAACAAAAGGCATGAGAATTTATCAAAGCAAATATAAATATAAGAAATATCACACCACAAACTCTGAATTCCACCTTGGAGGCGAGCAAAAATAAGAAAAAAGATTAGGAGGCACAAGTTGAAGGAGATCAAACTCTACGTGGAAATACGAGGGAGCAACCAGCCATGGAAACACCACCACTGCAAAAAGAGAAGGCGGAAAGTATGAGAAAAGGGGATAAAATAATTCCCTTCAAATAATAAGGCAGAGGATGGTCAATATAGGGACCAACGAATTGGAAGAGCTACCGGAGGGGAGGACTTGTCACGTTAATAAGGGTCTGCTCCAAAGATTGCTTGACGTTGTGCCCATTAACAAGTTGGAAAACATCATGATGGGAAAGGATGACAGCGATGAGGATGCTACCAGATATAGGAAAGAAGGGTATAGGCCAGAGCCGCTTACTCCAGCCCAAAATAAAAGTAGATAGAAAGACCAATGGAGGTCGGATCCCGAGTTGATCTGAGCTACAAAAAGGAAGCGACTTCAGAAAAGGTACTTCTCATCCGAGAAGGAGAAAAAAGAAGATGATGTTCAATTCTTAGGCAGTAGGACACAAAGGAGACTTTATCAAAATAATATAAGACGAGAAGTAACCGAGGATGAGGAAGAAGTACTGCCGACGTCTCGCGCAATGAGAGATATGCCACGAGCTGGGGTTTTCACAATCATGGAGAGCTAGGTGCCCAATGCCATCAGGTGGCCTGAGGACTATATAGAGATACCACTAACCCACAATCTCAATTCTTTTGTAGGTTCCACAATAACTATGGACATTCCAGGGAAAGGTGTTGACATCTGAAGGAGGAAATAGAATGGTTTATCAAGGTAAGGCACCTGAAGGAGGTTGTGTACAAAGATAAAGCATAACATGATCAAAGGCAAGATCTACCAGGACCCCCATCAAGAGGTCCTCCGCACGCACAGGCAGGGGGGAAACACAGATAAGAGGGGCAAAGGAGACCAGAACAAGGGGGAGCGGCTGGGAAGGAGAATGATAAACATGATATCAAGTGGACTGACAGATAGGAACTCGGACAATGCAAGGAAACAACATGAAAAGGCAGCTCGCCCAGGGCCTTTTGAGATCCCAGCCATTAATAGGCGACCTCCATCGACAGGACCAGTTATTTCCTTTAATCCAGGAGAACAACGTGGTTTGCAGGTTGAACATAACGATGCATTAGTGATCCGAGCAGATGTGTCTGGGTATGATGTTAGAAGGGTGTTTGTGGGTAATGGAAGCTCGATCAATATCCTCTATCAGGAGTGCGTGGAATATATGAGTCTAAAGGTAAAGGTAAAACTCATGCAAACACCCATTTTTGCTCTTAATAGTCCGCAAGTCATTACAGAAGGAGAAGTGATAATTCCGGTTACATGGGGAAGCGGCGACCTGCGCTAAGAAAATAAAATTCTTGATAATCAAGGTTAACTCGTCCTTTAACATCACATTGGGGCGACCTACACTCAATGAGTTTCAGGTCTCTTCCACCTACCACATTAGAGTGAAATATCCGTCAAGAGATAAGGTCGGTGAGGTGATATCGGAACAGCAGGTCGCACAGTCCTGTTATCAAAAAATAGTAAGGAAAGGAATGAGTGTAGGGAAGCAATAATGGAGCAATTATATACGAGAAGGGACACTTAGCGCTAAGAAGTTAAGGGAGGAGGAGAATTTAGTCTGAACTCATGAAAAGTTTATGGAGATTGTTTTGCATGTAATTGTGGTGTTTTTTTCATATTTTTAATTAGGGTTTAGTGTCGTTTATAGTGGTATTGAGTCGAGTTTCGTTAGGTTATTAGGTTATTTCCTAGTTTTATTATTTCGAATCTTATGGGTGCGTCGTTGGTGAGGTTTGTGTGATTTTTGAGTTCTTATGTTCAAAATTCCTATTTCTTAGGTGAAAGAACGGGCTCGCTTGGTATTGGTCGTTGTTTAAGAAGATAAAGTTCGATTGGATGGACGGGTCTTGAAGTTAGAAGCACTAAAGAAGTAAAAAGAGGTGAATTGATAAATTAATTTCATGCCATGATGAGCCAAGACGTGCCAATCCACGCAACAAACTAGATCCAAAACGCCAAGATACTCTGGAATGGTCGCCAAGACGTGCCAAGGCGCGCCAAGACACGCCGAGACACTCCCACCCAAAAGCTGCTAGCCACACGCCTGCTGAGAGGCTGCCGAGCGTTGCCCAGCACCCGCGCGCAACAGCCGCCCAGCGCGTGCCAGCATGCGCCAACCTGCTCCTGCTAATGCAAGTAACTGCCGACGCATGTGCCCGCCAGGGCGTGCCAACACTCGCCAACGCCCGACGCCATGCATACACGTGCGCATCCTGACGACAGCGCCCAGCGCCCGCGTGCGTCTTCCACCCAGACCTGCCGACAGCCCACGCCCAAGCACGCCCAGCGCCCGCCAAGCTCGAGCCAACTCGTGCCAAACCAAGGCAAACCTTGTCAATGTGCACCATTTGGGTCCAACTTGGTCAAACATGGGAAATCCAAGCTTTTAAGTCTTATTTGACCCATTTACCCCTAATTTAACCTAGTATAAACTAGATAGACTTCTCTCATTAGAAACTATCCACTCTCCACCTAGACGTATTCACCGTTTTGGTCCAACCGGACAAACCGCCGGTTCAAACCGACGGTCAACGGTTGCGGAAAGTGTTGACCACGGTTTAAGCTGCAATCGCCGTTAAGGTGGGCCGATTCCAGTTTCCCCATATTCCAAACCGTAAACCAGCAGTTTAAATCGTCGGTTTGAGAAATTAAAAGAAAAATTGGTCGGTTCAAACCGACGGTTTAACCATCGAAAAGTAGTCGTTGGGCGCGGTCAACGCGAGGTTTGAAATCAACGGTCTTGATCTGTTGACCGTTGATGATCAACGGTCGAGATCAAGTGACCGTTGATCAAACCGCCGGTTTGAACCAAAACCGGCCTGTTTGGCCCAAAATTGGCGGTTTTCCGCCTTTCTTTTTCACTCCTATAAATACCCTCATTCCCAACTCATTTCTCTCACACCAATCTCTCATCTTCTATAATCTCTCTATTCTACATTGTCCCTCTTTGCAAATTTAGTGATTTACTAAGATTCTTTAATAATTATCAAGCCTTCCTAACCCTAAACTAAATTTATTTAAGTTTAGTGTTATAATTTCAAATATATTTCGTACTTTCCAGTTACAATCCACTACTACTACTCTTTCTTGTTTTGTTTTTTTTTGTATTAATCTTAACGTCTAAAAAAAATGTCAAGCCGTGGAGGTTCTTCTCGTTCTCGTCGAGCCGATAAGGGGAAGAGTATAGCACTCGATGACGACGCCAATGTCCATTCCATCGGCTTATCACAAGGCAACACTCCTTCGGTCGGTGAATACAATCCCAATCACATCGACATTGACGAAGATTGGAGTGATACAGACATTGATCGAACTTATCGAGCCGCCGCCGCCTTTGCCGGTGAAGAAGTGCCACCCATTGAAGAGGAGGATGAATTGCCTCCTCCAAGAAACCCAAAAACTCGTTCTCGGGCAACAACGGAGTTAAAATCCAACATTTTCAAGAAACATTTTAAAAAAATCGAGATCCCACCACCTGCAAACGAGCCATCTCCGGAAGACGGCAAAAAATGAAAAATGAGGTACCGTGTCACTTGCAACTATTGTACATCATCTTACCAATTTCTAGAAGGAGGAGGATATGAGAATATGCACAACCATCTCAACAACAAACACCCCGACAAAGTCGGTAACGATAGGACTCAAACGCAACTACAAGGAGGACAGGTAAGTACGAACTCCTCCTCTTTATTTACATATTCCGACACTACTCATATAAAGGAATTAGCAAAATTTATTTCTTCTAGATCTCTTCCTTTTAACTTTGCCGGTGATGATTTATATGCAAAATTCACCCAACTTTCTTTTAATCCCTCGAGTACGAGCATCTCACGCTCTACCCTTACTCGTGATATTAAAAAGGTTGTTGGTGAATATAAGTTAAACTTATATAATGAATTTGCTAGTTTACCAAATAAAGTTTCAATTTGCACGAATGTTTGGAGTGATCATTGGGAACGAAACTCTTACATGGGTGTTACATGTCATTGGGTTGATAATTCATGGACTTTACAAAAACGCTTGCTTGCATATAGAGATTTTAAACCTCCTCACAATGCACATAATATTTGTCAATTAATTCATTTGATTTGTCAAGAGTATGGTGTAGTTGAAAAAATATTTTCTATTTCATTTGACAATGCAACTTCTAAAACATCGAGTGTTAATGAGCTTATTAGTATTTGTAAACCATCTATTGGTGGCTTGTTTTTTCATATTAGATGCATATGCCATATTTTGAATTTGTGTGCTCAAGATGGTCTGAATATTTTGAAAAACGAACTTTGTCCAATTAAAGCAGCGGTCACGTGTATTCATAGGAATAAATCTTTGCAACGAAAATGGGAAAGATTTTGTAGGGAAAACGAGTTTGAACCGAAAAAAATTTCAACCGATGTACCTACTCGTTGGAACTCTACATATAAATTATTAAAAGATACATATTCGTATAGAGAGGTTTTGTGTTCGTTCTTTGCCCAACAAGAAACTGGAATTATGTTATATACAAACCAATGGTCTACGTGTAATTATTTGAAAAAGTTTTAAAGGTGTTTAATGATGCTACGAATTTATTTTCCGGTGTTTATTATCCTACTTTTCACCTTGTTGTTGAACATTGTGTTAAAATTGCATTCATCTTTAAGGAGTGCATAAAAAATGAACGATTGGAAGAATGTGTTGTTTCTATGAAACGAAAATGGTTGAAGTATTTTTTATCACATTCCAAGTATATTTTTAGTTGCTACATTATTAGATCCTAATAATAGAAAAAGTGATTTAGAATTTTATCTTAATAGCTATTATGATGCTTTATTGCCCTTTGAAGAGTTTGAATATCTTTCCGTTGAAAATATTATTCAAAATGTGAAAAAGTCTTTATATGATATATTTAAAGAATATAGTATAAATTTTGATGGTCCTCTTCCTATGAGTTCCGGGCGACAAACTTCTACTAGAAGTGGTAATCCTAGTAGAAGTGGTGACGGCGACGATGAAATTGAGGGATTTCAAGATTTTTTTTAAATAAAAAAAGTCACAAATGGGGCGTTCGGGTTATTCATTCGGTTCTAACCCTTATCAAGAACTCGAAGCTTATCTAACAACGGATTTTGAGTATGGAGCGTTGGGGGAAAATGAAGCCGACAGCGAGTTTGATACTTTGAATTGGTGGGCATCGAGGAAATCACTTTATCCCGTTGTTAACATCATTGCGAGGGAGATATTGGTCGTTCCCGTATCAACCATTTCCGTCGAACAAGCATTCAGTGAAGGGGGGTACATGCTGGACGAGCGGAGATCCAAAATTACACCTCACAATCTCGAGTGTCAAATGTTATTGCATGATTGAGTCAACGCCGATCGACGGAAACAAAAACACTTTCTTAGTGAAGATGAACAGAGCGAGACGTATTATGATACTACGGGATCTAGCAACGAGTCGGTAAATGGACGAGTATGGTACCAAGGTAAGTGCGAACTACGTGAACTTTGATTCCCAATGTAAGGGATACGTAGGCAACTATCTTCAATTATTTGAAATTAAAACTTCAAATTTTAACTTCAAATATTTGAAAATAGTTCAAGTCCAATTTCTTTTTATTTATTTTTTTTAGTTTATTAAAATTCTTCTAATATTTTTTTTTACTTCAAATATTTTAAATGGTTCAATTTCATATTTTTTTTAATAAATTAAAATTTTCAAAGTATTTGTTATATTTTCCCACTAACTTCAAATTTAACTTCTAAAATATTTTTTTTTATTTTAACTTCAAATATTTTAAATGGTTCAATTTCATATTTTTTTTAATAAATTAAAATTTTCAAAGTATTTGTTATATTTTCCCACTAACTTCAAATTTTAAAATTCTTCTAATATAATTTATTTTATTTGAAGCTTACAAACCCAAGGAAATTGCTTGAAAATTAAATCCAAAACCTAAGAGAGAGAAAGTAGATCTAGAGAAGAATGAGAGAAAATTAATTCCCAAGCCTCATGCAAGAGTTGGGGAAAGAGTGTCTCTTTTTGGGGTTAAAAATGGGGTTTAAATAGCTATTAGTAGGGGCAAAATCATAAATTCGCGCTGATTCCCGGACTTCCAGTCGATCGACTGCTAGTGTTCCAGTCGATCGACTGCGGGTCGATCGACAGTAGCAGTCGATCGACTGCTGCTTGGAGAAGTATCGATTTTTGGGAAATCTCTGGAATTGAGTCGATCCTTGAGGAGTTCAGTCGATCCGGGAGGGGCGGTCGATCGACTACCAGTCGATTGGGCAGCAAGCAGTCGATCGACTGCTTCTTGAAAGGAGGGGAAGTCCCTGGAATTGAGTCGATTTTCAGCATTTTAGTCGATTCTTGGAAGGGCAGTCGATCGACTGCCAGTCGATCAGGCAGTCGATCGTAGCTTTTCAGTCGATCTCAGCTTCTCCCGGCACGGTTTCTTCGTTTCGGCACGGATTTTGGACTTTAAGGTCTCGACTCGATCTTGGACACCTCCCAATGCGACTTAGAGCAACTCTAACTCCCTTGGCCACCTACAACATAAGAATTTGGACTCAAAAACCCCATGATTTATCATTACAACACACCAATCAATCTCAAACTTAAAAACAATAGAATAATCTAAAACCTTAACAAAATAAGACTCAAACTACTACAAATAACGCTAAACTCTAGCTAGAAAACACAAGATAA
>BMAC01000005.1:392954-406542 GCA_014905375.1 Phtheirospermum japonicum | reverse complement strand
ATGTCAACCCGAGTGGGGCGGTGACCTTGATCGACCTAAGACTCAAGAAAAATTTCAAGTCAACGGCCATCGAGTCAAGCCCTACCGAAATGGTTTCCTTTTACCTCCCGTCGAGGACGCGATAGCATTGATTGATCCTCCCGCCTCGACTCCTCCATAATATGAAAGGGAGTTCGTCAAGCTAGTGACGTAAAACAAGCGCTTCTTGGGAGGCAACCCATGTTCTTTCCATTTCTTTCTTTCCTTCTTTCTTTTATTGAAAAATCCAAAAACATTCAAAAATTCAAAAATCCAAAAACATTTTTAGGTTTTGGATTTAATTTTCAAGCAATTTCCTTGGGTTTGTAAGCTCAAGAAGAATCCAAATACTCCTTTGGATTAGAACTTTCATTTGTAATTCAAGTTTGGGATTCTCCATTTAATTTTAGTAAGCTTTCCTTTAATTTCAAGCTTTGTTCTTCATCTTCATGCATGTTCTTCAATTATGCTTTTTGCCTTAGCTACTTGATTCCATGATGAAACTTGTGATTTGGCTATGAATTATAGATGAATGACACATCTAGATCGTAGATCGGGCCTTGGTTCATCATGACTTTGAGTTTTACTTATGCTTTATTTTGAATTAAATTTCTATGCATAGTTTTAAATTGAATCTTAGATCTACTCTTCGTTTCTTGTTATTTTTCCGAAAGATTTGAACTTTTACGTCAACTTTATTGCTCTTCACCTTGGTGCTTTCAATTTTTGTCAATTCTCATTATTTGAATTTTCATGCATAGTTGTACCTTGTGCTTGCATGCTTGTACTTGGTGAAACATTGCATTTTCTTGCTTATTTTCAATATTGCTTTGCATTTTCTATTTGAGGCATACGACGAGGCATTCTACCCACTTGCACTTTCAATTCCTAGCTTAGTTTAGCTATTTTAATTATTTTATTTTCATTTTTCCTTTATCTTTCAAGCTTGAAACACATTGAATACTTCAATCGAATCGAATTCCGATAATACCAAGCCATGAACCCGTTGATTTATTTCAACACCACGAAAACTCTTCTAACAGTTCTCCATAGTTAGTCGTAGTTTCATCTAGTTTCCATTTATTTTCGTTTTCCTTTAATTTCACAAAGCTAAGAACTCATTGATCTCTATAATCAATCGAATTCCGATAATACCGAGCCATGAACCCCTTATATTTTCATCACCAATAAAGATCTAACTAAACAGAGATCAAGCTGGAGGAGGGCAAGCAAGGTTACATAATAAATCCAATTTTCGATCAAGGTGATTGAAATATTTCACCCAACACGAAAATCAATGTTTTCAACAAGCATATTCATCATATATAACAGTTATATACCATTGCATTCACACAAAAATAATTAGGTGCACCATACTTAGTGCACTCGAGTACATTATATACCATCTCGTATTTTACAGTTTTGATAGTGCAATGCATTAAATAAATACAAAATATTTAAATATTTATTAATTAGTGATTAAATCAAATCCTATGTTTGGGAAGTTTGGTTTTTATAGGATCTTCCTTTGACGTAAACAAAGCTTTAAACAGACAATATACCTCACAAATTGGATTTGGAATTTTTCAGACCCATTCCACAACTTTGAATATTAAATGTTTTGGCCAAGGAAACTTCTTTCAGCATAATCAAAATCAATGTTGTCGAAAACATGGCATAACTACTTTCAACTTGTTGCTGCAATTCACTTTCAGGCTATTCAATTCAACTATAGGGTTTTCGGCCTAAAGTCAATAGTACGTGTTATCCTTTTTCTAAGTGTTCGGGTACCGTTCAAATCCCTTTCTTCTCAAAGAGTAATTCTATTATCTCCTCATATGTCAAGTAGATCGAAAAACAAAGGTAGAGATTTTATATTGTTTTTGGTATCAAGTAAACGTCTATCAATCAGAAGTGATCCTAGAACTGTTTTAACTAGGACGATTTTAGTAATATATATGATTTGTAATTAGTCTCTAATTACTATTACGATTGCTCCTATGTAAACACTATATGTATTGTATAATCTCTTCAATACAAAAATCAATCAATTTCTCAATCATTATTATTTTATATGGTATCAAGAGGCTTTCTCTAAAGAGAAACGATCCTCACCTTAATATTTGATATGACATCAAATACCTAGGTCGGCATACAGTTCGAATTTAGTTTACAAGTAGACCTCTTCAACGGGGTTCTCGAAACCTTACGGGTTAAAGTAGTATCTACATTATAAATAGTTCGGCAGTGAGAGATGGGCTTTATAGTTATGATTATGATTATGGCATGGGCCCCCAGTGGGCTGGTATGGATAGTACGGTATGGGACCCCAACGAACTAAGGATATGGGATGGTTATTGGCCATTGTTATTATATTAACTTAATAAAATATGAGAGTTCCAATATTTATGCTAACTTAGCATATACGAGAAATCATAATTCTAAGTCAGTGGGTAATTATGGTATTGTGGTATGAATAGGAGACGTAAATCCTATATTGGAACAAGTCTCTTGTCTATATAAAGAGTACACAAGCCTCACTTTTATTCTGAGTTGATTTTTATCCTACTTTGAGCTATCGTTTTATAATCAAAAATGGGTACTGACTTAAGTATCGGAGGGCTTACGTTGGAGCTGTCCGGCTTAGCTTTTGTTTTGTAGGTCGATCAAATCAGCAGGAGAAGTTCGAAGATCAGCGACCTCATTCATGGTGAGCCAAATTTTTGGTCGCGTCAAGTGGCGTCGTCTTTGGGAATACAAAGGATATCGAGTTCTTGAGCAAAAGGCATGAGAATTTATCAAAGCAAACATAAAAACAAGAAATATCACACCACAAACTCTGAATTCTAGCTCGGAGGCGAGCAAAAATAAGAAAAAAGATCAGGAGGCACAAGTTGAAGGAGATCAAGCACTACATGGAAATACGAGGGAGCAACTAGCCATGGAAACACCACCACTGCAAAAGGAGAAGGCAGAAAGTACGAGAAAAGGGGATAAAATAATTCCCTTGAAATAATAAGGCAGATGATGGTCAATATAGGGACCAAAGAATGGGATGAACTACCAGAGGAGGACTTGTCATGTTAATAAGGGTCTGCTCCAATGATTGTTCGACGCTGTGCCCATTGACAAGTTGGAAAACATCATGACGTGGAAGAATGACAGCGATGAGGATGCTACCAGAGATAGGAAAAAAGAGTATAGGTCGGAGCTGCTTACCTCAGCCCAAAAGAAAAGTAGAGAGAAAGATCCATGGAGGTCGCATCCCGAGTTGATCTGAGCTACAAAAAGGAAGCGACTTTAGAAAATGTACTTCTTATCCGAGGAGGAGAAAGAAGAAGATGATGTTCAGTTCTTAGGCGCCAGGACACAAAGGAGACCTTATCAAGATTATAAAAGACAAGAAGTAACCGAGGACGAGGAAGAAGTAATGCCGACATCTCGCACAATGAGAGATATGCAGGAAGCAGTGCGAGCACTACAAAGACAGGTCGCAGGAACAAATCAACAGGAGAGACCATCCATTTTCAGAGGGGATTTTGAGGGCAGCCTTGCCTCGAGGATACAAGGGATTAGACTTCTACTATGAGAGGTTGTCGGACCCCACCCGACATATGCAAAGTTTCGAGAATGAGGGGGTCTTGCGGTAGTACACAGATATGGTGGTATGCAGGGCATTCCTATCTACTCTACGGGAGTTAGCACAGGATTTATTTCATCAACTGGCCCCGGGAAGAATTATGAGTTTATAGGTCTTCAGGTCGGTCTTCCTAAAATACTTTGCTAGCATAAAATTACGGAAAAAAAAATGGCACAATCGCTCTTTTCAAAGGAGACCAAAACACGGGGGAGCGGCTGGGAATAACAGGAGAATGATAAACATGATATCAAGTAGACTAACATATAGGAACTCGGACAATGCAAGGAAACAACATGTAAAGGCAGCTCGCCCAGGGCCTTTTGAGATCCCAGCCATTAATAGGCGACCTCCACCGACAGGACCAGTTATTTCCTTTAATCCAAGAGAACACCGAGGTTTGCAGGTTGAACATAACGATGCATTAGTGATCCGAGCGGATGTGGCCGGGTATGATGTTTGAAGGGTGTTTATGGGTAATGGAAGCTCGATCAATATCCTCTATCAGGAGTGCGTGGAATAGATGAGTCTAAAGGTAAAGGTAAAACCCATGCAAACACCCATTTATGCTCTTAATAGACCGCAGGTCATTACAGAAGGAGAAGTGATAATTCCGGTTACATGAGGAAGCGATGACCTGCGCTAAGAAAATAAGATTCTTGATAATAAAGGCTAACTCAGCCTATAACATCATATTCGGGCGACCTGCAATCAATAAGTTTCAAGCAGTCACTTCCACCTACCACATGAGTTCAGAATATCCAGCGGGAGATAAGGTCGATGATGTGATATCAGAACAGCAGGGCACACAGTCCTGTTATCAATAATAGTAAGGAAAGGAATAAGCACAGGGAAGCAATAATGGAGCAGTTATATACAAGAAGGGACACTTAGTGCTAAGAAGTTAAGGTAGGAGGAGAATTCAGTCCGACCCCATGAAGAGCTTATGGAGATCAAGCTGGAGGAAGGCAAGCAAGGTTACACAACAAGAGTAGGCAGCCAGCTATTAGAAGCCATCAAAATAGAGCTTTTCGACCTATTAAAAGGATTTTGGGATATAATTGCTATTGGAGATGGTGAGCTACCAAGTGTAGCTCCTAAGGTCGCACGGCATCACGTAAATACATATCCAATCGCGAGACCTGTGCAGCAGAAATGGAGGCATTTGGGGCAGAGTTAGATAAAGTAATAGAGGAGGGGGTATAAAAGTTACTGAAAATAGGACATATTCGGGAGATCCAATTCTCAGAGTATCTATCCAACGTAGTTATGGTACCAAATCCAGAGAGTAAGTAAAGGATGTGTATTGATTTTTGCGAGCTGAACAAAGCTTGTCCAAAGGATCATTACCCATTGTCGCACATTGACCAGCTGGTAAATTCAACTTCAGGATGTGAGCCGCTGAGCATTATAGATACATCTCAATGATACCATCAAATCCCACTGGCAAAGGAAGATCAATCTAAGGTGAGCTTTGTTACCTTAACATGTATGTATTGCTTTGTTTCCATGCTGTTTGGGTTGAAAAATGTAGGGGCGACCTACCAGAGGTTGGTGGACAAGATGTTCAAAGACATGCTGGGGTCAATCATGGAGGTTTATGTGGATGGCATGTTGGTGAGAAACAAAAAGGTGGGGTCTCATTTGGGAGATCTGAAGAAGGCCTTATCATATTGAGGCAATATGGGATAAGATTAAACCCTAAAAAATGTGCCTTTAGAGTTCGTTCAAAGAAGTTTTTGAGGCACATGGTGATGGAAAGAGGCATTAAGGTAAACCCGAAGAAAGTACGAGTTGTGATGGAGATGACCCATCCCCAAGCGGTGAGAGACGTGCAGGTACTAACAAGTCGTATAATAAGGCTTAGTCGATTCATATCCAGATCATCTGAGAAGGGTTTTCCCTTTTTCAAGACTCTAAGGAAGGGATACAAGTTTGAATAGACTAAGGAAGCAGCAGAGGCTTTTGACAAGCTCAAGGAGTACCTAGCCGAAATCCCACTATTGACGAAGCCCGTGCTAGGAGAGAATTTAATTCTTTACATATCAATTGGAAAGATCGTAGTAAGCTCAGTATTGATCAGGGAGGAGGCTAGTAACCAAAAATCTATCTATTACATCAGCAGGATGTTGAGAGCGGCCGAACTAAGTTATTCAGAGTTGGAGAAAGGGGGATTTGCGTTGATATACACGACAAGAAAGTTGTGACCTTATTTTCTGGGTCATAGGTTTAAGGTGAGGACCAATTTGTCACTTAACACTACACCAGAAAATGCTTCAGATAGCGCTTATTTTCTCTTTGAGATAGCGCTTTTAAGCGCTATCTAAGTATCCGCTATCTGAGCAGTATGTGCTTCCGATAGCGCTTCAGAAAGCGCTATCTGATGCTTTCCTAAGATAGCGTTTGTCTTAAAAAGCGCTATATGATAAGCATTTCAGACAACAAAAAAGCGATATCTAACATTCATTTTTTTATTGCTCAAATAAGCGCTATCTCACTTTTTTTTTTCTTATAGCACTTACTCAATCAAGCGCTATCTCACATTTTTTCCCTAGAGCACTTGCTCAATCAAGCGCTATCTCACCTTTTTTTTTCTTATTGCACTGCTCAAATAAGAGCTATATATTAATTTTTTTCACATTAATCTTGTACATCACTTCACCAACCAATATGTAGAAAACGAAGAAATAAAATCCATCCAAAATAAGTCTAACAAACAAAATATCAACAATTCATGTACCACCAACAATCCACTAAATGTACGATTTGTCAATGTTATTCACAAAACAAATGAAGGACTCAAATCAATATCAACAATAAATACTTGTAAGTATATATGCCAAAACATCAACATCAAGTTCTATCATCAATCACTTCGGAAAATATGAAAAAAAACAAAGTGGGACTAGAAGAAGTTATCATTGATTTTATCTTTTCTTCGCTTGAGACAACCTGTAAAAGAAATTAAATTTTACAATAAGAAAGAGAAGTTTCAAAAGATCTCTAAGTTAAATACTTTGCTTATTGATATACATATGAAACAATACCTGCAAATGAATTTTCTGAATCAAGCATCGTGTCTCATGGTAATATCATCAACTTTGTCCCTACCGGTAGCTGCAAGAGGATGCAAATTACCTTYCATGACAAAATGYCTTTTTCATAATGATCGATGAGAATCATGAAAACTAGTAAAGAGATACTTTCATATTAAAACCAAACATTGGATAGCTACCTTAAATGATTAAAATTAAGATCAAAAGCACTACCTCATCTGGATTGTCATTTTATCATAGGTAATTATGTCAATCATGAATCTCAAAACATAGTACCCGCAATCCATGCCATTAGCTTGTCTGGGGCACTATAAAACAACCACGCATATTAACATATTTTTATATGGAAAATTATTTTCACACATATAGCACTGTAAATCACCTTGGTTTTTCTTCCATGTAAATCACCTGAAAAACTTTAAAAGCCCTAACAATCTTCATAATTAGTTTAAAAGCCTAGATCAACACACACACACACACTGACAAGAACATATATATAGATATCTAGAGTTTTAAAATATAAATACTTGATTGAGGAGATTCACATACACCATTGCTACATAATCATCTAGCAGACAAATATACTTGTGCCTTTGAGACTTTCTAATTACTACAAGAGTATCATGAATTACTTGTAAATAACAAAAATAATACTTTTAAAGTACCACTTATTCCATATTGTCAATACACATACGCATAAACCAATCATGTTATAATAGTACAGAAATATCTCCAAATCATAAACAAAKWTTTTTTAAAATCAAAACTCAACAATCTAAACTATTCTTTTGATTGACGATCAAGTGTTGGACAAATTTATTTTTTTCAAGAGAATAACGATAACACTTCTTTCAAATTCAATGATGAAAAAATCACTAGTCAACAACTAAAACGTTTAACAGTCTCATTTCATAAAATAATGAGAGAACTTCCTTAAAACTAGGGGCATATCTATTTACTCGACTTCTTCCTTAAAAATCACTGGTGCTAATTTTATTTTTTTTTATGATTCTTCTTGAAACTACTAACTCTAGATCAAATTTGGATTTCAATTCCAAAAGTTCCTTGTGTACTATTGGTAAAAAAACCATCACAATATTAATGTAAATTAAAACCATTACAATATTTTCACTCTTTTAATAATATACATGAAACAACCAAAATACAACAAAATATAACAGAGAGAGAGAGACTAGCTGTAAAAAAAATGAAAAAAAAAAACATAGTGAACTTCAATGCGAAGGTGATTCGGATGAATATAAAGAACATTGTTAGTCATTTAGAAGCATGCCACCTCACTAGGATTGCACCATTTTACTCAATAGTGCAATGAATATACGTAAAAAAGTGAACAACGAAATAGTAGACCATGCCGAAAACGTAGACCTTGTTTGTTTCAAATTTCTTTAAATATTAACTCATAGATCATCAAGTAGTGATATAGGAACAGCTTAACAAGTGAACAACATATATATACCAACTTAAGGATTTTTTCCAACTATCAAAACCCAATAGGTTAATATTTGATTTTCAATCTTAATTTATTAAGAGGTGAGCCTCAGACTCACACAAGCATTTCAAACCAAGCAACTAAATGTATGAAGGACATTTATGGACCAGGTCAGATTATGTGTAACAACAAAATTATTTATATTTGCAGAAAAATAATTAAGAGGTATTCAACAAGATATTATTTTGATACACACCTTGTCGAATCGAGAAGCCCCAAGCACATTCAACGTAGAATCAACTCCGTTAGCAGTTGTATTGTCATTCGAGGATAAAACAATTATTATTTTGGCTGCATCTTTACGTGTCTCCCAATCTGGGCTGCCAAAACAAGACACTCATGAATACTCTAAAGCAATGGTTCTAAATTTTATGGCGCAAAAGCATAAAAGCAACAACAAAAAATAAAGGTAATGGGAATACACCTGTTACAAGATCGACATAACATGCAACAATAAAGCCTTCACCATGAAACTCAGACTATTCAAGTACTTATAAACACTAGTACAGAGATTCTAGAAATTACTCAGAGGCAGGTCTGAGATGCATTCCACCATCTTCTCCAAGCATAGTGTCGTGCCTCCCTACGCGACCTTGTTGTTCTTGTTCATAACCTCGCACAGAAGCTTCACGAACAAGGACACGCCGTTGCTTCCGCCCTTCAGATACAACCCTACCAGCGAGCCAACTGTGTTGCAGGACGTCTCCCAGATCTGCAAATTGGAGTCCTTCAGTCGCCTCACGGTGTGGGTGAT
Source organism: Phtheirospermum japonicum (assembly GCA_014905375.1). NCBI lineage: Eukaryota > Viridiplantae > Streptophyta > Magnoliopsida > Lamiales > Orobanchaceae > Phtheirospermum > Phtheirospermum japonicum. The sequence goes on along the minus strand of BMAC01000005.1, from coordinate 397,567 downwards.
TATTTTGGGTGGTGCAGAGGGCGGCCAAAAGGTGGGTTCCCTCCTTCACAGCGGGCTTGTGGTCATTGACGACGTCGTACAAACAGTTGAGGAGCATCAAAATGCCATTATTGGAGTAATTCAATGATCTTCTCAAGGTCCTCGATGGCGATCTGGTGGGTATCACGGTCGGACAGCTTGGACAGTTAGGTGAGTATCCGCTGCTTCAATTCGACCATGGTCAGGTGCGATGAGAGAGAAGACGAAGGGGAAGAGGAAACAGACGAATGAAATCTTGAAGGAGCGGTTTGATTTGGGGGGCATGGTGGATCTTTTCAAGCTCATTTTTGATTAATCTTCGCAAATGGAGGTTGTTCACAGAATTATAGAAGTGGTAGTGACGATGGGCGGTGGATGCGCCGGTGGTGGGAGGGTTTTGACATTTTTGGTGGATTTTAGTGAATGGCCGTGCCAATGACTTAGAGGATTTTCTTCATTTATTATAGTTTATTTTCTACAATATTGGTATAATGCTTTATTCAGCAAGCGATATCTGTATAGACTGTACCCTTTCACATAGCGCTTTGTGTAAAAAGCGCTGCTACATATTTTGGTAATAGATAGCGCTTTTCATAAACACGCTATCTATCTATATGTTTAGATAACACTTTACAAAAGAAGCTCTATCTAAAAACTCCGGATTTTTTAGATAGTGCTTTTTGATAAAAACACTATCTAAAAAGTGCTATCTGAAGCACTTTTTGGCGTAGTGTTAGTAGGTGCTAAGCAATCCTAACATGTCTTGAAGGTTGGTGAAGTGAGCAGTAGAGCTCAGCAAATACGATGTGGTATATGAACCAAGGATGGGAATTAAGGTACAGGTGTGAGATGATTTCCTACAAGAGATGACACGTTCTGAAGAAGAGGGAGCTGAATATAAGATATGTCTATTGCATATTGATGGGTCGATCATGACAACTGGGGTGGGACTAAGAGTTGTTTTGAATAGCCCAGAAGGAGAAGACTAAGATTTTGTGGTGAAGCTGGGGTTTATGGCCTCAAATAATGAACTGGGTATGAAGCACTACTACATGGAATAAAGATGGAAACCGGCCTCGGAGTAAAGTGATTGAAGGTGTACACAGACTCTTAACTAGAAGCTCATCAGTATGGTAGGCCTTTTAAAGCAAGAGAGGAACGTATGTAAGAGTATTTGAGAAAACTTAAGCAAGGTGTGGGCTAGTTTGAGGAATTCAGGTTAGAACATATACCACGAGCAGAAAATACAAGGGCGGACCAGCTCGCCAAGATGGCAGGAGCCTTGGGTTATCGCAGCACAAGGAGTGTCACGTTGATGGAGCTACCTAATAGAAGTTTAGGAAAAAAAAAGAGGTGATGGGGATAGAAGAAAGGGAAGATTGGAAAATACCAAATCGGGAGGTCCTTGACAAAGCGGCAGTTGGTAATATGCAATTATCCACTAAAGAGGCCAGGAGAGCAACTCGGTTTTATTTGGTGAGTGGGCACATGTATTCACACTTTGAGCCGTAATTGAAGTTTTTATCACGGGAGGAAGGGTTACAAGTATTGCGGGAGATACATGAAGGGTATTACGGAGATTAATGTGAAGAGTAGGGCATTGGTCATAATGGTCTTACGAGCTGGATCCTTTTAACCGGGAATGAAAAGAATGGCTGGCGAGCTCATGCTAACTTGCAAAAAATGTCAGAAGCACACACCAATAATCCATGTGCCAGCAGAAGATATGATGATGATGAGCTTGCCTTGCCCATTCGTACAATGGAGAATTGATATCATAGGGCCATTGTCGAGGACACCTTGCAAGAAGTTTTACCTGGTGGTCGTGGTTACTTCACAAAGTGGGTGGGGGCCGAGGTTGTGACCAACATAGCTGTATAAACAATTGTGGACTTTATTTTTAACAATATATTTTGCAGGTATGGTGTGCCACGAGTGTTGGTCTCGGATAATGGTGTGCATTTTAATGGGCGCATGATGCAGGAATGGTGCAAAACGATGGGGATGAAGCAAAGATTTTTGGCACATGCTCTAATAGATCATACAATTGTTCAGATAAAAATCTATCTTCTCGACCGGTAAGCTCATACTCCTCAATAGATTTTTGCTATTGTAGAAATCATATGGTACATGCTTATTCTTTGTGAAAGTATAAATGTCCTAGAGACAATCATATTTAAAGACATTATACTTGATCACAATTACTATATATATGGCAATGAATTTATTGAATTATTGTTTTAATTATTTGCAATTATTCGTATAAATGTTCCCGTGAGTTAATGTTGTCATTGATATTGTGAGATGTCAGTGATAGAACATTACTCTTAAAATAGCCCCAACTAATGATTATCAATATTGGGATATTGATAATATAAAATATATTTCGGCATGTGGTCTGCATCACATTCTTAGAGAATGCAGTTAGTCTCACGACTGGGAATAATAGTTATTCATGATGGACACATGGATACTTTGGAGTGTATTGGTAAACCCTGCTGGTAAGTTATTTATTGTATGTTTATAAACTTATCAGTGTATAAAGCGTGTGATAATCCTTCGACTTGAGGTCAATACGCACCTTGTTTACTGAGTGATGTACTTTGACCATGACCAATGCTTGCACTCCTTTTCGGGGTAGATATGGATTGTGTTGATTACATCATGATGTAAATGAAGGTGGTAGTTGATCCAAGAAAGAATTCATTCCTCGATTGGGATTTCGAGAGAGATCACTCATAATCTCTATATTAGGTCGACTAAAGTCATTGGCCAATGCAAGAGACATATTCAATATAGTAATTGAGTATGGTCTAGTTTTCGACTAATAAAGATGGGATAAGTTGATTAAGCCATTGAGATAGATACTTGGATAAATATTAAGCTTAATCGAGTGATTCGAAATGAAAGGAATCTCACCAAAGCTTTGTATAAAGGTTATAATTCGCTGAGTACAAGTTAATATTCTTTATATTGAGTTCGTCCAACTAAGCCATGTAGGAGTTTTGTTTGGATCATCATTGGATTGATGTCATATATAAAGGCCTATAGGGTCACACTATATGTGATTACTTCTTCGACTTAAGAGTGTATCAGGAAAGTAATAAATATTCAATTTGGAATTGTAATATTTAATTGTTATTAATTATGATGTTAATTTCTATTTGATAGAAATCACTTAATTAAATTAAATTAGATTTGTATTTAATTATCTATGTTATATTAATAAAGGTACTTGGGCCAAAACTATTTTGGGCCTATCTCTTGGACAGTCCAATCCTTTTTAGGATTAGGTCCTCTTATGTACCTAGTATAAATATAACAAAAAGTCATAAATTGATTAGAGAGAGTTTTTAGAAAACATCATAACAAAACCTGATTTTGAGATTGAGGAGTTACTGAGCTTTCGTGAGATTTCCTAAATTTTTTCACGATAGCAATACACTGAAGTTGGATCTTGCAGTCGGAGAATTAATTACGTGGATACCTTAGTATTGAACTCAGATCTGGATTTACTGTAAGGTTTTCATGCTTTTATCTCGTTTATTTATCGTATAAATATATTCGTTCACAGTATGGATCTGTTGGATCTAAAAATTTTAAACTTCCACTGCACAAGCATGGTGTTCGTCTCTACGAATTTCAACAGTGGTATCAGAGTTTGGGGCTGTGTCAGTGATTATATTTATGTTATTATAATATTAATAATGGGTTTAAAAATTTTTAAAGCCGCCATCACATTTAAAAAAATCCCCACCACGCACATTTTAAAACTTTTAAAGCCGCCATCACATTTAAAATAATCATTATTGGAGGGACACATTTAAAATAATCATTATTGGAGGGACAAAACCTCCCATCTGGTGTCGTACACTACGTCATCATCGAGATATATATCAACCAATCACAACACCAAGTACAATTACAAAACCAAACAATCACAACATAAATAAATCCACAAATACTCATACAAATAAAAAAAATCAAGAAAACAACCCTAATGAACTAAATAATTATTTTTGAACCCTAATTACCTAATAATTACAATAAGACCTAATTTTTGAATTTATCTAATTAAACCCTAGATTAAGCCTGATTTTCATAATTGATCTCAATTGTCTAAATAAATATAACTCAAGTCTAATCTTTAAATTAATTGCTATATAAATGTAAACTAACCCTAATTTTCAATATTAACTTCAATTATCTAAATAATTATAGTTTCACCCTAGATTTTGAAATAATTACTAATTAAGTCCTAAACTAACCATAATTTTTGAAATAATTACTAATTAAACCCTAACGAACCCTAATTATTTTTTAAAAAAATCTAATCAATTCTTAAATTAATAATTCAACCCTAATTTAAATCTCGACCGATTAAAATTGAATTATAATTTTTGACTTACTTGCTAATTAAGCTCAATAATAACCATACTTTCGAAATAAACCCAACAATTATATATCTAAATAATTAAACATTCAAACAAAAAATAAAAAATAACCTGCGCCTGTCGGTTGGCGTTGGATTGGTGGTGGCTGCCCCGGATGGTGGTGGTGACATCAGATTGCTGGTGGTGATGGCAGGACGTGGT
>BMAC01000005.1:352436-385605 GCA_014905375.1 Phtheirospermum japonicum | reverse complement strand
AACACTTTGCTAATAATGACTTCTGGGACCCACTCTGGCGTAATGATTTTACCGGTAGTCTGGTCAGAAAAATTATAGGAATCCATTTTCAACAAATGTTAACTCAAGCTGACAGGCAGATCTGCCGATATTATGGGCATCTGCCTTTGGCCAATTCTGCCTTGATGGTAAACACATTAGTAATCTGACGAAGATAATCCTGCAGTTTTCATTGCATAAATAAACAAACGTTAAAGATTACAATTACGTATAAAACTTTCGCAGATTAACAATATTCCAGGCACGGGGGATCTCTGTCCCATCCAGTTCTTCTAACTTGTAAGCTCCTCCGGCCAGAACCTGGGTGACCCGAAGGGGTCCTTGCCACGTGGCGTCTAGCTTCCCTTTAGCTTGTCCCAAATCAGCTCTTTTAAGAACCAGATCCCCTACCTGGAAGCGCCTCTCTCGAACTGTTTTATTGTAAGCCGCTCTGATCCGACCTCGCAAGTGTTCCATTCGCACCGCCGCTTGGTCTCTCTTCTCCTCAACTAAGTCCAGAGCATCTTCGATTAACACTTCATTCTGGGCCTGGTTGTAATTCTGCACTCGATGAGTCTCTAGACTAATTTCTGCAGGGACCACAGCATCCATGCCATATACGAGGCTAAAGGGAGTTTCTCCCGTGCTCTCCTTAGGGTTTGTACGATATGCCCAGAGCACTGCATTTAGCTCTTCCACCCATTTCCCTCCAAATCTTTCCAATCGTGACTTAAGCCCTTGGACCAGAATGCGGTTGGTTACCTCGACTTGACCATTCGCCTGCGGATGGTATACAGACGCGAAATGCTGCTGGATTTTCATCTTAACACACCAGGCCTTAATTTTGGTTCCCGTTAACTGAGTACCATTATCCGATATCAAAACTCTTGGCACACCAAAGCGACAGATAACATTTTTCCATATAAATCCCATTACCGCTTCCTCCGTTATTTTTGCAAGAGCTTCCGCCTCAACCCACTTACTGAAATAGTCTATGGCTACAATTAAAAATCTTTTCTGGGGTGGAGCCATCGGAAACGGACCGACCAGGTCAATCCCCCATTTTGAAAAAGGGCAAGGGGAGCTCATTGTTAACAGCTCTTCCGCTGGTTGATGAATCAGGGGGGCCATCTTCTGACACTTCTCACATTTTTTCACGAAGACCTCGGCTTCTTTCCTCAACGAGGGCCAAAACTAACCAGCTCTCAATACCTTACTGGCCAGAATTCGAGCCCCCATGTGATTCCCACAACAACCCTCATGTATTTCCCTAAGCACCAGAGCTCCGACTGCTTGGCTTAGGCATCTCAAAAGAGGTTGGCCAAATCCTCGTTTAAACAGCTCTCCTTTGATCAGGCAAAATCTGGAAGCTCTGGTTCGTACTTTTGTCGCCTCCTTTTTATCCTCTGGCAAGACCTCTTGCTCCAGGTACGCCTTTATAGGGGAACACCAGTCCTCTCGTTCCGTAACCGTGCAAACCTGCTCAGCTCCAAACTCCCCATCTGCCCTTAATATGGTGATCATTCGCTCATGACAATCTGTAGCCGAGCTGGCCACCTTCGCCAAGAAATCAGCTCTTCCATTTTCCTCTCTAGGAATCTGAAGGACTATCAGTTCTTTCATTCCTCTGGCCAGCTCTCTGAATTTGGCCAGATACTTCTGCATATTTTCCTCCCGTGTTTCAAACTCTCCAGTAATTTGATTGCAAACAAGGTGTGAGTCCACCTTAGCGCACACCCGCTCTGCGCCTAGGTCTTTCGCCATCAGGATCCCTCTCAAAAGAGCCTCATACTCAGCGGCATTATTAGAGAACGTTGTATTTAACCGCACGGCGAACTCAGTGGTTACGCCTGTTGGGTCTACTAGAACGACTCCAGCCCCGCAACCCTGATTACATACAGAGCCATCCGTAAAAATTGTCCATTCCTTCAGCTCATCCAGGGGACCAGTCATTTCTTGTACGAAATCCACTAAGGCCTGAGCCTTAATTGCTATTCTAGCTTCAAACGCGATATCAAATTCACTAAGTTCTATGATCCATTTGACCAGCCTCCCAGATGCCTCTGGTTTGTCCATTATAGTTTTCAATGGAAGTTTGGTTCGCACAATTATAGTGTACGAAAGAAAGTACGGCCGCAATTTACGAGCAGTTCCAACCAGGGCTAACATCGCCCTTTCCACTTCCACATACCTGATCTCTGCTGCATGCAAGACCTTGCTCCAAAAATATACTGGTCTTTTTATTTTACCGTCCTCCCTGATCAGGACAGAGCTAACCGCCTGCTGTCCCACCGACAGGTATAGGACAAGGGGCTCCCCTTGTCACTCTCCGATCAAGGAGTCAGATCTGTTATAAACCTGTTCTTCCGGCACTACCACCAAGAACTCCTGTTAAGGGAATACTCCTGCTCTGGATATCTCATCAGATCATCCAGCTCTTACCCAATGATTCTCCGGAGCTACCCCAACCAGGTCTGGTATACGTACAGCCCTATCAGTTGACTTACAGATATTTATATTATTCAGTTTATTTATGTTTATCTAATATATATGGGTCGTGCATCTTATGACTACGGGTTGTACATCGTCTGTCTATTTGTTTGTTTTCTTGTTGCTAGCTACTTATCTTTTGTTAACTGTCTGTTTATAATCGATTTACCATTTTGACTGATATTGGTTCTATAAATCACCACATAACAGTCTCATAGCTTCTTTAGTCCGATGATTTGGTATCTTCGAATCATGTTGTGATCTTAATAATTTTGTTATATGCCTTATCTAAATTATGTATGTTGATGTTTGGTTTATGTATAGTTGACCTGTAAGATTAGTTATGTCGATATTTGGTTTATATAGAGTTGACTTGTAATTAAGTTATAAGTTTTATTTATGAGATATATGTTGATGTTGAATTCATAAGTCTCTCGGGTTTTCAAATTTGATTTGGTTGATCTGTAATTAATGTTCTGTTTATAAACCTCTCGTGTCCTTAAAATTGTTTCTTCACCTTTTGTCTATTGAGGCGATGGGTTTTATTTTTTAAAATTTTACACCTATATTGTTACTATCCATAATTATAATTCCATGATTATCATAATTGTTTGATATGCAGAGAGATTTTAAGTTTATTTTTGTAAAAAAAAAAAATCTTCCACTGTATTTTTGGTTAGTGTCTGATAAGGATAGTTTTGTTATTTAAATTGGTAAGAGATTTATTGAGGGATTCAACGAGAGTTTTATGGGAAGAAATATTTAAACTTGTAAGATTTTAAATTTCCATACTTAAAATCCACACAATTCATTTGGAATTTAAAATATCTTAATTTTAAGTTGGTATTGATCATGTTCAGTTATTTAAATTTAGACAATATTAAGGTAAGTTTCATAATGAAATTATATTACAATATTAAATTAAGTTTCATATTGAAATTATATTCAAACACTTGCGACAAAGAAAACAATGACTTCAAGATTTATTTCCTAAATTAGATAACAATTAGTAATTCATCATCAAGCTAGTATAATATACTAAGAGTTTTGTGATTAAGTTGCATAAATTTCAAAATAATAGAATAGAATATTCCACTCAAAAGATATAATATAAAATTCAGCATCAACTTGAAATCTCCTTTTAAGTAAATACAAATAAACACTAATTAAAGTAGATTATTGTAAGATTTCTTTTGTTATGGTAAGAAGAATTTTAGTAAAATATGTAATTGTAATTTTTTATGAAAAATGTAATGTAAAAAGAAAATATCAAACCAAAACAAAAACAAAAATCACATAAAATTGGGATAGTTTTTTTGGTGGGTTAAGCATTTATGAAAAATTTTAATTACGGTGATAAAAATAGAATCAACTCATCCAAATCATATATCCGTGTTATTTTCCCTTGATCAATTTAGGCCAGTTCGAGTTATAATTTTTTCGGGTTAGCCCTTTCTTTTTCTCGGGCAATTCGGATCAGCCCAGAGTTGACGGGCTGAATTTACCCTTGTGATTGATTCGCTCACTTATTCCCTTCTGATGGGATAATAAATAAAATCCCGAAAAGAGACAGATACTCAAATTATTGATTGATCTGTATACAATCCTCCTCCTCCTACCTCTCGTTTAGGTAAATCTCTCCTTTTCCTTCAGTATTGTGCTTTATAAATACAACCCTAATCTTCGCTTCCTTTTTTCCGCCTTTATTTGAAGTTGCAGCCAATCGTATTTCTCGCAACGCCATGGCCAAAAGCTCCTTTAAATTGGAACACCCCCTTGGTATTAACTCCTTTGGCCGATCGTCGGTTAACCTAACCCTGATTTTTTTTTTTTTCTGATTTCGATTTTTTGTCAATTGCTGATCGGTTCTGTGTTATTGGGTTGAGAATCTGCTAAGTTTTGCTAATTTGACGTTCTTCGGACTTATTTGATCCGAGTCGTTGATGCTTTATGTGTGTGTTTGTGTGTGTGTTTATGCGTGATCGATTACATTTTTGTTCTATTCTTATTGCTGATCGATGTGATTTGGTGTGTGGTAACTTGTATTCGTGATTGACTCTCGCTTTTGGCTTTTAAGTTGCAATTATATGATGACAAAACTTTGTTTTTGTCAATTTGCAGCGTTTACAAACATTATGCAATTGAAATAATCATCTATGAGTTTATTTCTGTGTCTTTCAGAAATCCCAACTCTTTTTTTTTTAAAGTTCTAGTCTGTTTGCAGGTTGTTTGAGTGCCACCATTTAGTTGCTCTGCCAATTTCTTGGTTATTATGGTTTGAGAAGACACATTATAATCTTTTTTAACATATTGCAGAGAGGAGACAGGCCGAAGCTGCTCGTATCAGGGAAAAGTACCCTGACAGAATTCCGGTATTGAAAAACTCAAATTTCATAAACGGGCACTTATCCGTTTTAATGCCTGATACTTTCACTTATTAGTGATTACATATATCTCATGCAATGTAGGTAATTGTGGAGAAGGCTGAAAGAAGTGATATACCTGACATTGACAAGAAAAAGTCGGTAACCTTATTCATCTTCGAACACTTTGCCCTTATAGGCTGGGTTTGTTGGACTTGTATTGTTGTAAAGAAAATATTGCGGAGAATGAGTTATTTTATTGTTATTCGTATAGTCATATGTTGATGTATGATTTCGAAAAATGCAGATATTTGGTTCCTGCTGATCTGACTGTTGGGCAATTTGTTTATGTTGTTCGGAAAAGAATAAAGCTCAGTGCTGAGAAAGCTATTTTTATCTTTGTTAAGAACATTCTCCCTCCCACTGGTAAGGAGAATCTTTAAGAGGGCATGACCCTACTTTTTTTGCCCTTTCATGTCTAAACTGTGTCTATGTTCTGTGTTACTGCCAGCTGCAATGATGTCTGCAATTTATGAGGAAAATAAGGACGAGGATGGCTTCCTGTACATGACTTACAGTGGCGAGAATACATTTGGATCAGTCTGAAAAGGAGGTCCATCTGAGGGTTGTATATAGTCCCAAAAAAAAAAATGAAAAACTTGTAAATTCACTCTAATTATGTTATTGTTCACAAAGGATTGTTTATCCCAAATTCTGCCAACTTTGATCCGACTGTTAGTTCTATGGTGACTTCTAATATATTTGAAACATTCCTTTGATGTGATTCTTCTGGGAATATTTACCTGGGTTGTTTTAAAAGCTTCTATTGGTTATTATTATTATGTATTAGGTTACTTGCATCTTCTGATGTATGCATTTGTGTTGTTCATCTGCAAACAAGGAAAAGAGTAAGCACACCAGACTTGCTCGAGTCTAGTTTATCTACTGGTGGGTAGCGCAATGTTTGTTTGTTTGTTTTAGGGTGAAAATTATGTACATTTTTAATATGTCACGCTATGACTAAATAGAACTCTGAATTATATTCASACGAGTACTAGTTAAAATCTTGTCWTTCCATCTATGCCTATAGTTAATTAGTTATTTATTCATTGTTAACCTAAAGTAAGTGAAGTATTGTGATTTAATATAATTAAACATGGTAAAACTTAAATTTAGTAACAAGATAGTAACAAAGTCTATCTCTTTGAGCAATTAAGCTTAAATTTAGTAAAAAGATAGCAACCAAGTCTATCCTTTTGAGCAACAGGATGTTATCTATAGAATCATAACATCACAATTGAACGTATGACGAGAGATTCTGGGTAAAGATGAGGTGTTCTGACTATTAGATTGGGTCATATACAAGGACCTTGAACCTATGAACCCTATTTACCCATTTCAGAAGTGTGATCACTATTCTAAGAATTCCGGCCTAGTCCAACTAGTCCTATCACCTACCACCTGGTGATTTTTATGGCACTGATTGTGACCAAACATTCTTCAAGATTGAAGATGACATTTTGCGGCAATAAGTTAGTCACCGGAAGATAAAACACTTAATAGCGATGTGTAAGAAGGATTTCCAGAAACATGCATCGAACTGGCCAGCCATCAAGAATTAAAATACACGAAGAAATGATAATTAATTATGTAAATAATTATATCCAATGCTAGCTTTAATCCTCTGCCATCAAAGACTAGCTCAAAGAATAATCTTGCCCCTGCATGATCAGCTGTATAAATCAAAGGGGCTGACTAAACTTCCAAATGAGCATATACAATGATAAAAGGCACCAAATGAAGGCCTACTCGAAAATGCAAGCTTATCAAGAAAGAATGTATTCTACTTGTTCACATGATGATCTCCGGATTTTGTGGTTGAAACCCGATAAAAAGGGATCCGGCAGCTGCGTTTTTTATCATTCTTCTTGGAATTGGAGGGCTCTGTATCACGTAGATAACAAACCTCGCCTTCGCAAACGTATCGGCTCCTCTCCGATTGCTCTGAAAAGCAGCTCAAGATGTTAAATGAAGGCATAGCCATATATTAATTTTTGATTGTGTTTCGTAGGAATTAAATTAATGATGTTTATATAGTATGTGTGTGTGTGTGCGTAACACCTAACTAGCTATAGGGCTAGGGCATTTTTATTACTTCAACAATGACTTGTGAAACTTGTAATGCTGTTTAGGTCAATTTAAGGAGGCCATGACCGCGTGCATGCGTGATTTACTTTATTATTGAACGAGTGGTGATCTGTGGGTGGGGTAGAAAGTTACACGTTTTGAATTGGATGACCAATGGCTGTGGTGACACGTGTTCGACCAATTTAGCATTGTCCTCTTGTTCAATTTAGGGATAGGTGGGGGCGGGTACCCTACCTCCTGTTCAAAAAAATACCCACTTGCCCCTTGTTCCTACCCGCAATATTTGATTACCCGTATTCGCATTGTCTCGTTCCCAATTTCCAATTATTTGTACTCGTTTACAATTCTCGGTTTGTACTCGTTCGTATTCGTCTGCATATCAATTATTATTAGTAGAATAAAATATGCATGAGATGATGTTTTAGGTAAGGATTCATATTTCTAGTATAGTAATTTATTAATATTATTAATATATATATGAAATGGAGGCAGTACTGAAGGGGAACACTATTATCATTTTTGTGTACACTTCTTGAAAATTCGTAATTTTATACTCGTTCCGGTCTTCATTCCCGCTTAAAGCGGGTATTGATCCTTGTCAAAATAGGTATAAATAAGGGCCTATTTCAACTAGGTTAATTATCATCCCTGATTCAATCGAAAGCAGCGCATGCATTTTTGTTTTATTTCTGTATAATTGACAAACCTTGTGCCAATGTGTACATATGACTTTTAGCCATTTAGGTTTTGAAAAAATAGATTATAGTCAAATTAGTCATGTTTATGAAAGAAAAGTTTTTTTTTAGCTATTCTGATTCCTGAATCTCTGATCATGCAATGCGTCACAAGGGTGAACATTGGGTTTATTTATTATTTATTGTAAAAAAGTGGAACCACACAAATATGATGGGCCCACTCTATCTAATAGTAATATAATTAAAGCCCTTCCTTTTTTATACTCTTTTTCAATTTCAATACTTTGAAAATTTTCATTTTTAACCTTGGGCCATTCTGCAGATATTTAAATATATATTTTAAATATAGTTTCTATTAAAATTTCAGTTTATAATAGTCTGTTTATAATATACAATTTATTTATTATAGGTTTATTGTAAATATATATAAAATATTTAATTTTGTCTACTTATAACCTATTCAGATTTAGTATTTGTAATGAATACTTTTAACTTTAAATATTAACTTTCGAGCCTAAATACAAAATTAAAAAGGTTATGCATTGTTTTGAATTATATTGTATTAAAAAACATAAAATTTAAATATTTCTAAAACGTTTTATAAAAACTATATTAAAAATATATATTAAATATTTGCAGAGGTGAAAGTTGGCAACTACATGTGTAAAAAGAAATGAAAACTGGGAGTGTAAAACAGGTAGAGTTGGGGAGGAGGTTAGGTGTATAAAATAGACATGTGAATCCGGTTCAGTTAACCGTTTGATTTCGGTTACAATCGAAATTATGAATTGGTTTTCGACGGTTCGGTTCAGGTTTGATAAAACTTTGAACCGTGAAACGCCAGTTAAAATAAATTGGGTTTTCAATTTTTATCGAAAAATGAAAGAAAGATAATCAATGTTCGATATTAAACTAATCAATAGTAAGAAAATTACCCGCTAACCACCTGTTGCAAATAGTAATTGAAATCGGTACAAACTGTAATCGAAACCGATTTTCATTATGTTCGATTATGGTTACAACCAAACTAGTTAAAAAAATTGGCGATATGGAATCACCAATTAAAAAATTGACCGATTTTAACTGGAGTAACATATCTAAGTATAAAGAATAAAGTTTTTGAATTAAAATAATACACAGAGTGCCCATTTTACTCGTGTGACTCCACTTATATTTATATATACACACACACGGAGAGTTGAACAAATTAGAACTCCTTCGATTAAGTAGATTAGTTGGAGACTTTCTACTCCAAGGATGCAAATATTTGTGGTTTCTAGTCTTGGGATTAAGATTTTGAAATTCCAAATGATTAGTAAATTTCTTTGTTAGAATTTTATAAGACGGTTTTGTTATTAATTATTTGTTTGTTTTTTACACTCAAAACTTCAAATAATATATCAAAATGATACTCTCTCGGATATCTATAATCAACACCCAAATCGCACATAAAAATATAATTATATATTCAAAAAGTTAATTGAGAAAATAGGGAATTTTGTAAATTTTTCTTAAATTAATGAATGAATAGGTAGAATATTTGATTTTAATGGTATGTTTATTTGAAAATTGATAGGTCTTGAGAAACCCAGAACAAACACAACCTAAATGTCGAAACAATTTTTCTCGTTCTCTCTTGAATCGGCCTTCTCGAATCCGGATAAACTTTTGAACCTCTTTATTTGTGTTTTTATTGTTATTGTTTGTCGAATGGAAGATCTCGAAACAAAAAGGGTTTCTCGAAACCAAGAATCTACAACGGACAACGAAAAAAAAAAAACAGAGAGATAAAAGCAACGATTAAACGGCAATTTACATTTTGCACCCGGATGCACAATATCTAAACTTGATGGTGATAAATATAAATTATAATCACATAAAATATTCTTTTTTTGATGGTGATCAAATCTCATGCTGTTTATATATTCCAGAATACTATTTCCCTACCCAGAAAATGCTAGCCGTTTTACGATTTATGTTAGTCCAAATGTACCAACTCAAATTTGTCACACAACAACTATACACTATAAAATTCATCCACCTATTTCCATCCTACTGTTCAACACCAGAAATTTGTGGGCATTTAAAAACCTCAAAGTAGATTGCAGAAACCCGTCATCTACATTCAAGCAAGACTTTGCAATTTCCACCAATTTCGTGCATGCTTCTAACGATTTGTCGGACATCTACAGATGCACCAAATAAAATTTCAAAATAATCAAAAGCGTAATTCTTTTTTGGAGAAGAGTAATCATCCTTGTATTTATGCATTGCACCAGTGGTTTTATATAATATCGATTCACTTACCATGAACGATGAAGCTACACAATTACAAGCTTCAAGAGCCATCTTTCCCCGGAGAGCCTGCAAGCCAGCAACCACGTTTGCAGTACGTATATATCAGTTTGTAATGTAACAAATACAATTTTTTAGAAACCAGTAATTCTGCATTGAAAATTCACAAGACTGAAAACAAGTGAATCTAGTTTACCATGGAAGACTCTTGCATTACGACCTTTACAAATCTCTGAAGAACACCACCGGATAGTGACAACAATTCTTCACGGTACGACTGAACACCGGAAAATAATTGGTAGTTACGCATGACCTGGATAGATGTGCAATTAAAAGGGAAAAAACAATATCACTACATATACGCATTAGCAATACAACCAACAATACCTAGATTTCGGGAGAAATTTTCCTTTATATATATACTCTGTCCCGATTATATAGTTCAGTTTGACTTTACACACAAATTAAGAAAATTATTGAAAATTACAAATATGACAAATATTTTCTTAAATAAGGTTATAACAATAAAAAGAATGAAACAAATATAATTAAAGAAAGAAAGTGGACTATATATATTTTGGACGTCCTAAAATGGAATAATGGACTATGTGTGTATATATATACATCAATTTATGTCAATAATGGAAGGAAAAAAAAAAGGAAAATTTCTGACTTTCAAACTCATCTATTTATAGGGAAATACACAATTTTCTGAAAAATCAGTTTGTGAAAGTTAGATTGTGCCGCCCCCTTAGATTCTGCATATATATGTATCGAGTCTGAATTGGTGTATGGGAGAATATGGGCATATTTACCTAAAGACTACACAACATGAATAGCATTAACAACTTACTAGAACTACCTCTACACTGGAATCATGGTAAGGGAATTGATTCTGGGATAATGCCGCTGACAAGAAAACGATTGCAGATAATATCTTGGTCTTCTTTCTAGGCAGTATCCTGCAACATGCGAACAATCACCACCAAGGCAGAATGCAAACTAAACAAAGCTTAAAGTGAATGGAACATCACCATGACTGGGAGTCTAAGAAAGACAACACGTGCTTCAGAATCCGGTCCACTCCTTGTTCAAGTCTACCTTCAGTGAGGATATGTCAAAATGCGATTTAATAAGCGACAAGTTTGAAAATTAAACCATGGGGAGAAATAAGACCTGGAACCATCACTAACAAACCGCATAACTTGCACATTAATGAAACAATCCCATCAGCATCCTCGCCCATCTGCACACCTACAGTAAGAACACAAATTCAGCACTACCCATTGTAGCAAACAGATAATAGGACAAGTAATACGATATGTGAAAATTATTTAAGTTTCTAGAGTATTTATTGGAAAACAAAGAGATCTGAATATCAAGAACCACTTGCAAAGTAAAAGAGGGAAGTGGTAGAGATTTTTATAAGTGAAGATTTTCTCAAAGTCCCAAGGTAATAAAGAAGTAGTTATCTAACCATAGACTGAGTCTACATTTTGCAAACAATTTACTGCTGCATCTATAAGCCCATCCAAATGAGAAATAAAGCCACAAAGAAGTGAAACCTGATACATGACAAATGAGAAGGAGATGAGCATATGATATAACTGGAAAATAATAGTGAAAATGACTCCGAAGAAGAAATTGCACCTCTGCAGTTTCAAGATATAAGTTCAACTGTCTCAAATTCGTAGGAATAGCGGGTATTGTAACTTCACTAAATGCCATACATGATTTGATAAAGCTGATACCGCTATTTTTATCTCTCATTGCTCTAACAGCTAAGTTGTTGCTGGAATGAACAAGCATCTCCTGCGATTATAAATAACTCAAAATAGTAGAAATTTTAAAGTTTACTGTAAATAAGAAAGCATACAAACAAAAACAAGAAAGTAAAAAATAAAAGAGAGCGGGAACCTGGATTTCAGTAATGCTAGCAAAAGCTCCACGGCATTGCGCAAGGAACCTTAAATGGCTTTCAAACTGTGTCCCATGGTCAACCTAATAGTAACAAATGCAGATGCGCTAGCAATGAATTCTTAATAATATCATAATCAACTTCATTAAGTCCTCGGTTATTGACAATAAGAACTGTTTGCAACTAAAAGTATGTTACCATAAAGACAAAATGTGAAATCACTCGAGCTGGATGCTGATAATCATCCTTTATCATATTTGAGAAGTCTAACCCATCATATAAGGCCTGAGCAATTTCCATTAGAACCTCAATGACTGTTGGGTCTTGAATTTGACCATTCCTGACGGAAAAAAAGTCAGTAAGCATCCACAAGAGAACATAATAGAAAATACAAATGACGCTTATCATCCAATATATACAAGAAGAAAAAAAGGTGGTTGTTAACAAGCGGAACAAAGTCTAGGAAAGGCAGAAGAAAACAACTAAGAGAAAGATAAAGTCCTTCGACTAAATACTACATATAAGAAATTAAGGAACAGCACACCCAGTCCCACACGATAAATATCATAATAATACTAATAAGTAAATAACAAATTAATCATTGAATGCTCAAGCTTATGAAGTAGTGGTGCCCGAATCTCGAAATGCACCAGTTCTCTCTAGAAGAATTAATTTAGGGTATGCACCACCTATTTAATGGCTTCGGCCATAGAGCATGAAAATTGCCTGATAATACTTATATATGCAGGAAGAAAACTTCTTGGATGGAAGACTGAAAAGAGCTTGGTGAATGATGGGTCGAGTGTTGAGATAGAAAAAACATGAAGAAAGGTTACCGATGAAAGAGCATGAGCAGAAAAGCAACATTACCCTCTTTTCTTTTCCTTTTTTTTAACTTATTATTTCATTTTCTCTCTCTTTACGGGTGACCGATTGGGAAAATATTTTGAATACCAAGCCAATCAGGAAAACCCCGATCAGACCAGATTGGGTATCCAGAAACCCAATACAAATGCCACCCCGATATATGCACCATTAACACAAGGAAGCAAGAATATTCTTATAAATCAACTATGAAATGAACATATTAAGGTTGCATTTGGATCACTGGATGGAAGGATTTGGACCTGAGGAAAGGATTTGGGGAAAGGATTACAAATGACTCCATGTAAGATGGATTTGAAATCCATCCGACTCCTAAAATAGTTCAAAATGGGAAGACTGAATTTGAAATCCATTGAATCCAAACAACTCAATGGATTTGTTATTATGGATTTAGCAGTGATTAAAAAAACGGTCGAGGCGCACGCCTCGAGGCGCTTTTTAGCAAACCTGGCTCGAGGCGGACGCATTGAACCCCTATAGATGAAACGTGCACCTCAAAGTGGTGAGGTGTCCGCCTCGAATTAAGGTCTCTCTCCCCCCCGTACCAATTTATGGTGGTAATAAAATATCACATTACAATTCTCAGCTCTTTTTACCATATTACTGACAATATTGTCTTTGTCGAGATGACTCGCAACAAAATAGTACATCAAAGAAACAAACCGTTAACACTTAACTTCACATCTGATTTTGGCATTAAAGTCGTCTGGGCTTCAGTTAAATAATTAAATAGAATGGAAAGTACAAAATCAAAATGCTATATTTTGGAAAAGACAATACCTTGTGGCCATACTAAGAATGTGCATACTGATAGTGTTTCTTGAGCTCCCATGCATCATATCTAAGATGTCAAGAAAATGGTTCTACAAAATCAAATAATGCGAGTCAGTGAAAATAGTTGGCGAGAATCTCAAGCAACATGACTATAATGTAGAGTTCATAAATTTAACTATTTTGAATAATGGAAATTGGGGAATGGAAATGCCATCAACAAAAGCAGCAACAACTGCATATAGCAGAAAGTCCTAAGTTGTAAAAATATATTAAAACTAAATTCACTTGGAAGCATACCAGTGCTAATATGGTCTCTATGTTGGAAAAACGATTAAGAATTTTCAAGAAAATCGACTGCAAGATGATCAGTTCATTTTCACCAATCTTCTCCTCCCTTGCACGCTCATTTAATCCATCAAGAATTACATTTAGGAAAGTGCCCTGCACAATGAATCAGTGTGAGGAAAAATTGATTTCTCTCAGTCATCCAGTCCAAATTCTCATATAAATTAACTCACTTTAAAAATAAAAGTCATAAAAGAGTCGAACCCTTCTACAAAGAACTATTCATACTACCTTCAAAAACGGAAATTTGTAATACATATAGACCATATATGTATCTACTTAACGGCTGAGTAAAAAGCATTACATATTCCCTTAAAATGAGGAATTATTTATTTCGAACTTTGGTT
Source organism: Phtheirospermum japonicum (assembly GCA_014905375.1). NCBI lineage: Eukaryota > Viridiplantae > Streptophyta > Magnoliopsida > Lamiales > Orobanchaceae > Phtheirospermum > Phtheirospermum japonicum. The sequence continues at coordinate 371,327 of BMAC01000005.1, read as the reverse complement.
CTTCATCAACACTGAAACAAACGAAAAGCTTTCAGTTATCACTTCATTTGGCTTCATTGACGTTGTGGATTGCATTAGGAAAATCATAAGGCAGAGAAATTTGACGAATTAGGTCGAGAGATCATAAAATGCATGTGACTCATGTATATGCTTATCAGGATGTCAAGTTAGGAAAAACACGATATTAGTCAGTTCTCAAGGAAAATACTTACACCAAAAAATATTCCTAACTATATTTTCACAAGGATATCCTTCCTTAAAGTAACCATATCTGTTAATAACAAACTTAACTTGATTAAAACAATATAAATGGTATCAGAAGATTGATATCACATACAACATGTTTAAAACACTTTTACTAAGAAAGCTAAAAATTTACCGACTGATTCTCCAAGACGACAATATCTAAATAAGCATCTGCAACCATCAAGTATGCATCAAGGTTTCCATAACAAGAGAGAACCTGAAACGCAGATTCAGTTAAGTCACTACGAATGAAAATATTATCCACTAACAAACAATAAAATATTCTCACCAAAAAAGTACACATATATACCTGTATGATTTTATCCACTACCAAATGAACCCTGCTCACTTCAAGCACCCTTTCACAAAGCCTATGTCCAAGTAATTTGAAATTCAAAGACTGCATTTTAAGAGTTAATCTGCCAGATCATATAAGTTTCGAAAAAGTAACTAAAGCACCACAAACACAGGAATAAAACTAATCCAAATCTTATGTTGCATACCTGATCGAAAGAGCTATCATCAGCGCAGTCTATTAGATGTAGGATCTCCATGGAATTCAAACAAATATATCCAACTGGAAGTTCCTTCAGTACATAATGAAGGATAATTGAAATGCACTGGCAATTCTCAGACGAGTTTGATGGGTTCCTCCCCATTCCAAGTGCCACAAGCATATCGCTAATTTCCATCTTCCACGAAATATGCATCAATCAGTCAAAGCATTGCCATGGCATTAGGAAGAGAAACGATTTTAAAGAAATTACATCAGTGCATCTACTTGTTAAGGACTAAAATCCAAAGTTAATTGCAGTTTCTTGAACGAGAACCAATTCGTCAGCTTCGGTAATTGGAAAGGTTAATAATCATTTATAACTCAAGCATGTGATAAGCACGCATTCATCTTGCATTAAGGCAAGAACAAGCACATCATTAAAAACAAGGAGTATTACATTTCATAAACATTAAAGCGCATTTAAATGGTATGTTACGCAAGAGAGCAGGCCCAAAGCTACAGTTACTAGGTAAAAAATCTCAACAATTTAAAGCCAGATGATTCCAAACAAAAAATTTGAGAAAATCTCAATGTCCCACACGAAGACAGATTAGAAGAATCAAAGAGCCTCCATAATTAACAATCACGATTTTCGCGAGACCAAAATGTGATTAGCCCAATCCCTCTTTTTTAATTAAAAAACAATCGCAAGAAAGAATTTTCTGTTTTTATTTGTTTGCAATATATAGTTAAACTGGATTGGTCGTACCTATCCAATAATCTAGAATAGAATATGAATAACTCGCTATTGTTTCGTCTTCTATACTACGCAATCCTCAGTCTTTGTTCGTGATCATGTTGGACAAAAGGTAGTTGTATAGTACGCACAAACAGAACCCTCTATCACATGCAGACTATTCCTTGAAAAGTGTGAAGAAAGATAACATTCCTCCAAAAATTGGCACATTAGTTTGTCCACAAATTTGTCTACTCATAATTTATACAAAACTTTGAGGACGAAAACTACTATATGGCATTCCAACCATCTTAATGCACCAGAAAAGAATCAGAAAATGAACATTAATCTGGACTGACCTGTTTTAGATTCTTGAATAAGCATTTCATGGTATACTCAATAGTGGGTTCAATCAGGGTAAGAAGTAATTTACAATTTCCAGAAAGATTCCCATCCATGGCTTGTCTTGCTGGTGCGATGAGGCGCATCAATAGCAATTTTGCATCATTAATGCAAGTGATCAAAAACCCTGACACAAGATGCAGTATCCATAGCTTATAAGAGGCATGAAGAGTGAAAACCATGTTACATGTATAAAGAGAAAATCTACAGAGTGAGTAGGGCTGGCAACCTCACACCATGCATGACGTAACTAGCGAGTTTTGATGCAATGAATCTAAAATGCTGTGTTCAATGTTCATATAATCGAACTAGTGGTAATATTATACAAGATTTATCATTATCATTCTAAAGAAAAGGGGTATTGAATCAATTTATCGAACTCCACTAAAAAAAATTCAAGTACGGATGACTTAAATTCACCATCAGATAGTGATAGGTTCTCCATGCTAGTCATATAACCCCCACAAGGAAAGAACGTAGAAACATTTAAGTACATATTAAGGAATCGACCGAGAATTAGAACCTGTGTCATGTTGTGGAAGTCTTTGAGCACATTGAACTAAGTACAAGCGGCAGTAGGCGGATGCCAGGGGATCAGCAATTCCCCTTGTCATCAAAACCAAGCGTTGAAGGATATTCTCAGGATGATCCTGAAGAAAGCGCCAGCAAGGCAATATTGCAAGCTCCAAATAGCTGGTGAATTGATAGTTACGGGTGTGGAAAGTTTTGAAGAACATTAAAACACAATAATAATAATAATAATAAATGTTAAAAAATTGAACACTGCAACTCTCAAAATGGTCCATCGGAGTTTTAATGTATCGATTCATCTCTACAACCCTGGAGGATAGCTTAAAATTATGGAAAATCAAATAAAGTAGCACATTTTTTATTTCTTTTTATTTTCAATTCACAATGCTCCTGTAGTGTGTTGATGCAATTACTAAACAGCCTCTATTCTATTACTCTGTTTTACCAATAAAACAAAGTCAATATTGAAAATTGTTACGGAAAAAGTTCAAGCTGAGTTACAATTACAAATCCAATCATCTCACTCTATGTATATTAAAAACAAAATTCTATGTGTTAAACAACATCTACGCGGTACTGATATTGACCAGATACTTTTTCAACACACCAAAGTTTTTACGAATAAAAATCATTGAATGGAAGTGGATATATCTCAATGATGATGATATGGCACACATTAAAAATAATGAGAGAAATAGGAGCTTCACATGCGAGGAAGTAGTTCACGAACAGAGCCTATTTTGCTGAACCAGTTATTGCAGGTCTCTTTGGCTTCAAAGCATATGTCACCCGCTTTAAAGTTATCTGCATAAAATAAAAAGTACATAAGTATGAGTTATAAATAATAAAACAGGGAAAAGAACATCATGTATTTCAATTTATGTATGCATTAGTCTCATAATTTGATAAATCCAGACTTTAATTCAGTATAACATTGGATGAATATGTTGTGGAATAATATTTAATATTCCATATCCCTGGCCTGGCCCCCCTACGCGACTGGCCCTTGTTACGTACCTCATTTTTCAATCACCAGCTACTTAACATCAATTATATAGTTTGTAGCATTAATCCACCCCCGACCCCACAGTCAAGAAAACTATGTAAAAGGTCGACTTCTTATGCATTCAACAGCAAAAATTTATGTAAGTCAAAGCGTTCATACTGAAATGTGACTTGATAAACTAACAATTTACTGACCGCTGATCAATCAAGTTGAAACATCAGTCTCCTTTTCGTTTTCTTTTAATTTTGTGGACAGGCATATACAAAAACACTAAGTCTTAGACTGAATGTACGTCTTGTTAGTTGACATGAGCACAGACCACACATGATGTCTTGGTAAGCAGAGACGCGGAGAAGGCAAGATTAAAATAAGGTAACGCATTACACTATCCAAAACAAAATCGAAACTAAATAACCTTGTGTCAAACCTGGTAAGGAGCAAGTAAGTCTCTTGTCTTCATTGATCTCAGATTTTTGCTTGATGCGGTCCCACACCAGATCACCAAGCATGTCCATTATATCAGTTGCTAAAACAAAAAGAGTTGGATAAAAAGGGATTACAGTTGTGTCCATTAAAAGCCTCGCAACCTGCAAAGAATATTTTGTGTTTAAAGACACGTAGATTACGCAAGCAGACAAAAGAAAGGAAAAAAACACTGACGCCCTTCATTCTTCACAACCTTTGGTTGTTAAACACTGAGTAACTGACCATTATAACAAAGTCTTACAGCCACAGATTGGAATCATATTTAAACTCAAATTAACGTTTTTGAAAAGGAAATTCAAGATCGAAAGAAATCCAATTCGCAAAATACAAATACATATTTTCTTGAAGAGAACAATCAGAGGAAGAAATATATATTGTACCCATTATATTAATTTGATTTAATAAAAATTCAATTTGCACTATTTTCTTGTTTTTAATTTTTTGTAGACAATAAAATTTGTGTTAAAGATTGGCACGGCTGGTGTATCTCTACCTCTCCATCTCGTCTGTTCAAGCCAATTCGAAGTTCTTCAAAGATAAATACAAATGCATTCAAAATAAATGTGCGAGGGGCAGACTAAAGATGGTGTCTCGTCAAGTTATGAAGCGGACGAAATCAAATTCATCAAATAGGGGCAAACAAAGGCGGTCCTCCATGTTCTTATCATTTGGGGACAATATATGCAATGAGCTTCCGCAAAATAAAATCTTCAAGTCCTACTTGATACGAGCCTAAACTATTTACAAAGATCGCGAACATGAGCAAAAACTATCTTAAATCTCCGAGTTGAAATATGTTCAAATGATCCTCGATAAGATCTTAAATCAAATATAATCCTCGACATGAGCATAAAATTTCTACAAATCAAATCAAGAAACCCATTGACTATAAAAGGTCTACAAATCAAGTCAAATGAAGTGCTCTTTCATATGAGCCTAAACTATCTACAAAACTGCTTGATATAAAGGTCTACAAATCAAATCAAATGAAGACTCCGTGACACAAGTATAAAATGTCTACAAATCAAGTCCAAATGAAAACTCCTGGATACGAGTATAACCTATCTTCAAATTCAAATACAAGAACTCTTTGATACGAGTTTGAACTATTGACAAATCCAAATTTAATTACTCATATACATGAGTTTAAACTCTCTATTCTCTACACGGTCTCAAATAAAATTTGAAAGATTTTGAAACTTATTCACTATCAAGACAAGTTGTCCATGAACAATGTCTCGAGGGAGCATTTGTAGATACACGTAACTGTCAGAGACTGAAGGAGTGTAAACATATAGATAAATAGAGCGAGAATTCACCTTAATCGACAACCTCAAAGATGTTACGCGATCATCTGCACGCCAAGACCGATTAATTTCATCTTTGAGTTCCTGCAACTTTGAAAGACACTCCTGCTGACTGATAACCTCATCATCTCCGTCATCAAATTTTTGATGATCATCAAATTCCCCTGAACGCAAATCTCTTGATAATCTCTCACTTGCTGCCAAAACCTCGTTAGGGATTACACGTCAGCAGCAAATCAATAGAAAAAATAATAATAAGATCGCGAAAGATAGTCGACCTTTATTACTCTTCACAAGCACACCAGATACCTGTTGATTGTATTAATTAATAATTATGATAGCAAATAAAGAACAGCTAAAACCAACAGTTTCTGATATCTAATGTACAGAGAGACGCCTACCATGGATATTGGATTTGTTTTAGAAACAGGAAACCGCTGCATCAAAATCTTCTTAAAAAAGTTCCATTCTCTGGTCGCTCTCAGCTGAGCAGATGACTCATCGAGCACAATCGGCTCGGAATTACTGTCTTCATTGCCCACAACGACTTCAATTGCCCCATCAGTAGCCCTAAGTGGGTCGAAGAAAGCATCTGTTCCACAATCCAGTCCTTCCACCTTCAATCCATTAACGTCATCAATTAAACTCACTGATGTAGCTACAAATTATGCCCCAATTTTGTTAATTTCTTCTGTTTAGAAAAGAATGAAAACAATAGTCATAGGCACGGACCTGGAGAGGTGACGGAGAAGGAGCGGAGAGAGGGTGAGTGTGGGCACGCACTCGGGAGAGCGAGTGGGCCTGTTCTTCGGCTCTGTAGTCTCTGCGTCTGAATTCAAGCCCCATGGTGTCGAGACTGGAAATTAGAGACTGCTACAACTCCGGGCTTAGTTTAATCAAGTCATCAGGCTTTGCTGATCGTCAGCGCCGGAGTCACTTTGTACAATGTTATCATTTGAACACAAAGTAAATATTTATTGGTTTAAACTGAAAAAATAATTAAAGTTTATTAAATTAAAAACAAGAGATTCATCGATTTTAACATAAAAAATCATCATTTTGCACGCAAAAAAGTTCATAATTATAAAACGCAACTTTATCAGTAACTTACAAATTTATCAATTTAAACCTCAAAAAGTTCATGTAAGTGTATATAGCTTCTTACATGGTGAGTGCAGTAATTTGTCGTTAAATGAGTCAAGACTATCTTTAATAAGTTGGTTAATCGTTGGTCAAAAAAAAAGGATATAAATAAAGGCTCATTTAAGATCAACTTCACGTTGAAATCACTTTATTTACTTAATAGTTTTTTTTATATTTTGACACACATTTGTTATCAACATATTTTCTAATTGTAATACTCCTTCCGTTCCACAAATATAGTCTAATATTTCATTTTCGTCCGTCCTACAAAAATAGTCAAGTTATTATATTTAATATATCATTAATTTTTCATTTCCACACATACCCTTAATTGATATTTTTGAAATAATAATTTTCTACATGTTAAATTGAAAATTGATGATTAGAAATCTTACAATTTCAATAACAAATATACTAATTATATTTAATGATAATTTAATATATTATCATTGTGACTATGTTTTGCTATACTTTAATTACTCACTAAATTAAACTAATGTTAGAAATCTCTTGTACCCATCAAAAACAATACAGTATCTTAGTAACTCCAAGAATATTGATTAAACTTTAAATCAAATAAACTCACTTAAATTATGAACTGTTAATATGCGGCCCAAATGAAGTTGAGATAAGGCCCAATTAGCAATCTCTTCCTAACCCTTATGCACCCAGCCCAACACCCTCCAGGATGGTACCCTGAGGAGAGCCCTCCCAACCCGGTTGACCCGTCTCTTGGCTGATCTGGARCGTCCACAGGTAAGGATGATCTGGACCGTTGACCCCACTTGATAAAAAGGGTTTCCTAACCCTAATGCCCCAGCCACTTTCTTCTCCCTCTCGGTTTTGCCTTCCCCGATTGCGATGGCTTTCTGTTGCTATCCCTCCGCTCTCTCTCTTTTCCGTCCCACTATAAAGGCCCGAGCGTTTTTTGTTGAGGYTYMAGCAGCGACTACAATCTATATCCTTTGTGGGTTTTTCGTTTATTGTCTTGTCGATTATATAACAACCGAAGGGGGTTCGAAGGGTCTTTGGGCGGCTCTCCGGGAGCTGCTACCGGTGGTGTGGGCTGGTGGCCGTCCCGTATCCTTACGGCCAAGTTGTCGTGTTTTGTTGCAAGCAAAAAGGAACAGATACGGATCCCTGAGCCGGATCGTTTACGATCTTCCCCTGGTGCTGTTTTCGATCCTCAACCGACGACGGACGGCGGCTTCTTGCTGTTCTCGGACTATCGACATATAAAAGGCGGTAATCGTTCTAATTGTTCAATTTAACTCTTAATCCCGTTTGTAATTTGTTGRTTGGTTTTCAAATTGCAGGGAGCTGCTGCCAGGTAGAACTCGGGCCCGCTAAGRTGCTGCCCAACTAAAGAAGCAGGCAGCTCGAGGTCGGGCRGGGCTGGACAGAGGTTTTTTGGAGCTTCCGAGCTTGGAGGATCAAAGCTGTGAGCTGAAGCTGCCGGATTRAGAGGCAGGTTGCAGTTGGACTAGAACGTGGGCTAATTACGGACAGAATTCATCATTGTCCGGGCCCACTCGAAATTCAGCGACAAGCTTCGACACTTCCGCGTGCGACCGAAAAGCGGGTACCGGGCGGCGAGCATCCACAACAGTGGTATCAGAGCGCTCGTCGTCCACCGCTCCGGTGGGTTGGGGTCCCTACGTGGGGTCCCGCTCTGGTAAAGAGGCTGAACCTCTCGTTTTTCGATTCGTAGTATAAATACCGCTTGTAGCGGGTTTTAATTGCTTGGGATCTAGCTGGTAGATGCTAGGTTAGTTCTAGGTTAGTCGAACGTGCTACGTGCTTGCTTTGTGCTTTCGTTGACTTGCTTTCGGTGAATTATCCTGCTGCCGCTGAATTGCTTCCCGTTGAATTACTCTGTTAAATTATCCTGTTGATTACGTGCCGTTTATCGTATCTCGTTAATTAGTTTTTCGTTTTATTGATTGGTTCGTAATTTGCTTTGTGCATGTTGTCGATTGATATTTGTGATTGCCTCGTTATTGTGCTTTGTGCATTTTACTTGAAACTTCGTGTTTTCTTGTGTCATTTTTTCAAAAACTTTCGTATTTTAAAAATGACGTCTCTTTCTTCTGTTAACTTGGCTCCGTTTGACGGAAAAAGTGATTTTCAAATTTGGCAACAAAAAATGAAAGGTATTTTGATTCAACAAAGAGTGTTTAAAGCGATTGATTCTTCTTTTACTCCGGGTACTACACCCCGAGAAAAAATCCGAACTTGACGAATTTGCGTATTCGTCTATTATTTTAAATTTGTCTGACTCTGTGTTACGCAAATGTGGTAAACTTGATTCTGCAAAAGAACTTTGGGACAAATTAGAGGAGCTTTATACCGAAACGTCCTTTGCCGAGTAAATTGTTTTTACTTGAAAAGTTTTTTAGATTTAAACTTGATTTGTCAAAAGATATTGATAATAATCTTGACGTTTTTACGAAACTTGTTTTGGATATAAAACAAACCGGTGACAAAACACATTGATGATTATTCCCCCTATTGTGCTTTTAAATGCTATTCCTGATTCTTATAGTGACGTGAAAATCTGCTATTAAGTATGGAAGGGATCAGGTAAGTCTTGACACGGTAATAAATGGCTTGAAAAGTAAAGAATTAGATTTAAAAGCTAATAAGGAAAGTAATGGTCATGAGGAGGTTAATTTTGTTAGAGGTAGGTCGAATAATCGTTTTCAAAACCCTCAGACCTTCACTAATCAAAATAACCAAAATTTTCAAAAGTTTTTCTAAAATGAAGGGCAAAGGCAAGAGTAGGTCCTAAATCTCGTCCAAGTGGTCGCAAGTGTTATAACTGTGGTGATCCTAATCATTATATTAAAGAATGTCCCAAGAAAAACAAACAACAACAATCTGATCATGCGAATATGGTGTCTTGTAATGAGAATAATGGGTGATGTTTATATGGTTATTGAGTCTGATGAAATGCATGATAATGTGAACTCTGTGCGGTCTAATCTATGTGATAATGAGTGGCTTGTTGATTCTGCATGCACGTTTCATATGTCTCCTCATAAACATCTGTTTTCAAATTACAAAGAAGTTGAGCATGAGCATGTTTCTATGGCTAATAAGAAAGTATGCAATGTTGTTGGTTTGGGTGATGTTTTGTTTAAAGTTTGATTCTGGTTATGCTTTAACGCTTAAGAATGTGCGTTATGTGCCTGAGTTATGTTATAACCTGATATCTTGTGCTGCTCTTGAGGTTGATGGGTTAGAAGGTAGGTGGGGAGATGGTGTTATGAAAGTTATGAAGGGTTCTCGTGTTGTTTTCAAAGCTGAAAAGCGGCGAAATTTATATGTTTGCACTGTTGTTGACTGTGAATCCATTCCAAACTATGCGAACTCTGTGCTTGCTGATCGTACTAAGCATTTAGATGTGCGTGAACATTGTATTCGTGACATTGTTGCTGACCGTGTTAGCGATCTTGAGAAAATACCATCTGAGTTCAACCCTGCCGATATGAACACCAAGTGTTTGCCCGCGAGCAAATTACGAACGTGTTTGAACATTTTGACACGGCCGATAAGGCCGCGACGGTAAGTGGGAGGTAAGGCGTATTTGTTAAATACGCAATTTCGTTGTTCTTTTCTTGGTATCTGTGCTAACTTTCCCGTTGAGATTTTTTGTTTGTGCAGGTACCGGGACGGCAATGATGAGAATCCTATGGTATCCTAAGCAACAGACCGGCATCTTGGCTAGTTTTTGGCCGAGGTGGGGATTGCTAATATGCGGCCCAAATGAAGTTGAGATAAGGCCCAATTAGCAATCTCTTCCTAACCCTTATGCACCCAGCCCAACACCCTCCAGGATGGTACCCTAAGGAGAGACCTCCCAACCCGGTTGACCCGTCTCTTGGCTGATCTGGACCGTCCACAGGTAAGGATGATTTGGACCGTTGACCCCACTTGATAAAAAAGGGTTTCCTAACCCTAATGCCCAGCCACTTTCTTCTCCCTCTCGATTTTGCCTTCCCCGATTGCGATGGCTTTCTGTTGCTATCCCTCCGCTCTCTCTCTTTTCCGTCCCACTATAAAGGCCCGAGCGTTTTTTGTTGAGGYTYMAGCAGCGACTACAATCTATATCCTTTGTGGGTTTTTCGTTTATTGTCTTGTCGATTATATAACAACCGAAGGGGGTTCGAAGGGTCTTTGGGCGGCTCTCCGGGAGCTGCTACCGGTGGTGTGGGCTGGTGGCCGTCCCGTATCCTTACGGCCAAGTTGTCGTGTTTTGTTGCAAGCAAAAAGGAACAGATACGGATCCCTGAGCCGGATCGTTTACGATCTTCCCCTGGTGCTGTTTTCGATCCTCAACCGACGARGGACGGCGGCTTCTTGCTGTTCTCGGACTATCGACATATAAAAGGCGGTAATCGTTCTAATTGTTCAATTTAACTCTTAATCCCGTTTGTAATTTGTTGRTTGGTTTTCAAATTGCAGGGAGCTGCTGCCAGGTAGAACTCGGGCCCGCTAAGTTGCTGCCCAACTAAAGAAGCAGGCAGCTCGAGGTCGGGCCGGGCTGGACAGAGGTTTTTTGGAGCTTCCGAGCTTGGAGGATCAAAGCTGTGAGCTGAAGCTGCCGGATTCAGAGGCAGGTTGCAGTTGGACTAGAACGTGGGCTAATTACGGACAGAATTCATCATTGTCCGGGCCCACTCGAAATTCAGCGACAAGCTTCGACACTTCCGCGTGCGACCGAAAAGCGGGTACCGGGCGGCGAGCATCCACAACATGAACTTACTGAGGAACGATGAAGTTGGTTAGTTGAAGTGTTAAGATTGTACACTGCCTGGACTTAGTTTCTTTCTTCTAGACTAGGTCTATAGACCAAGAAGAAGAAGGAACAGTGTAATCACACAAAATTCTTGAGTTAAAGATAATTTGCATATTGCTGCCCGAATATGTAGTGTCTCATCAATTAACGGTTATATTTATATTTTTAACACTTGCTAAACCTTAGCTATAAATATATTTTTACCTCTGGGTGCATTTTGCAGTTAACCCTATCATTTATTGTTCTCAGGGCTTTCTACCGTTGCAGGAGCAAATGATGGGTTAACAGTATCTAAATATAGTTACCCCAATCACATTCCATACAATCTAATACAACCAGTTATACAGAATCGACTCCGACATATATTTATGTTGAGACGAAACCAATACGAAGCAGACTAACTCAACTATTACAAAACAGAGCAACACACATCAAAAGTACAAGAATACAACACACACACACACAAAAAAAAAAGGTACAATATTGTGTTCTAGAGACATCAAATGTACTTGGAGTCCTTTAGACCACGAATCATTACAGAAGCTGCAGAATTTTCCGCTTCCTTCACTCGTGGCCTTTCACCCCCCGTCACAAAGAGTACACCTTCGCTTATTTCAATCTCCACAGAGCATTTATAGCTCTTCTCGTGCGCACGGCCAGTCTCGCTCTGGATTCTGCAACATTTTATATGTATCAGACATTCAATACTCGCATTTGAAAAAAAAATCAATAATGGGAAAGGGCATACTTGTAATTTGGGTTCGGCCATTTCTTCTTTCCACAAATCTCGTGCAGCCTTTGTTTAGCTCCAATTTCATTGTCGCCGTTGAGTTGGCTACGTATATCGACATTCATCATGCAAATGGATTCATAACCCAGCTTCTTAAGAGCTACCTTAGCAGCATGAAGCTTCGCATTCTCTTTCTGCTCGAAAGAAGCTGATGCTACGAAATTCCCATCAACGTAGACACTTGCGATATTTTTCTCGCCTTCTCGGTCATGTTTGATCTCCACCTGCTTTCCATCCTTTTGGCACATCTCAAAGAGCGTGGTAACAGGTTGGGGCTGTTGTTCCAGCATGTCGAGTGTGATCAAAGGCTCCATAAGGTTTCTAATAATCTACAGCAAAAGGAATATAATTTAAGTCGCAAATGAGAGATCATTTTTCTATCACTGAAACAATAAGCTATATTTCTGACACTTGCATTCCATGTAATGTAAATATTTCCACAAAGATCACATGATCGGATAACCATAATATTTAGACAATAAGGAAATACACAGAAAAGGTATTAGAACTGACCACCCACATAGCCTTCAAGTCAAAGTTGCAATCAATGTACACAGCAGCGGCCAACGACTCCACGATGTCGGCAAGAACTTTGGGAGCTTTCACCAAGCCACCGTAAATCTCGGCTTCGCCCTCGCTTTGGACAGTCAGCACAAATTCCCGTACCTAAAACACAAGCGCGAACGGATACCATAGTTTTAAAAGGCGAAAGGTGTTATTTACAACATAAGCAAAACTCCAGGAATAGTTAAAGTATCATGAAATAATAGCCCGGCATTGTCACATTTCTGCTTTGGAGCACAACACACAATCAAATGTATTACAGGTTATATATATTTATGAAGTCGTGGTGATTCAGAAATTTGGAGCAGACCCTTCGTGTGTGTTCATTTTCAATATTATTGTTGTTTTGAATTAATAATTAGTATTTATTTTATTTTTTACAAATCCCTGTATATATGCTCTAGTTATATTTTTTTTAAATGAGGTATAATTCTTTCAAAGTCATTTAATTCTTTCCAAAGTGAATTCTTATATTTCAAAATCAATCTATAATTCTTCTTCCAAACTTGGCAAGTGATTTAATAGTCCAAACCCAACTGTCCAAAACAACAAAGTACAAGTAATCAGGAAAGAAAATAAATAAATAATAACCATAGAACTAGGATTGGGAACCATTATTGATGTCATCTTTTTATTCTTGTTGTAACTCAGCTGGATACTGTTTTCTAGATTGTTGTCTAATGTGTATAAATAGAACTGTTCGTCTTGTATTATAAACAGATGCTTTTTTTTTCCCAAATTGAAGCACGTTTTCTTCCAAATTATGATTGAAGTGCTGACGACTGACTTTATATGCCAAGCAGGCCTCAAGTTGACCTATATTACTTCGGGCAGACGCCTTTTACTCCGTTGAAATACAGATTGGCCCAAGACGCAGCAGATTATCTCTTGCATATTGCTTACCAAAGAGGAAGCAGAGGCATAATCTCGGTCATAGTGATAGATTCGAAAGCTCAAAGGAAGTTTAAAAGTAAAAATTAAAAAAAAAAAAAAATAGAGAGAGAGAGAGAGAGACATAACAGTGTAAGTTGTGTGATAAATTTCGTCTTGTTTACTTGTCTTTCCTCTTACTGAGAGAAAAACTTTATTTGGAGGATGGATTTAACAGTCGATACTCAATATCGTTAGCATACCTGTTGTAAGGGGGACCGCACATAGTAGGATTGTATATTATTAACAACAACAACAACAAAAAAAAAAAGACTATGAAAGACAGTTGGGACGGTGTTGTGGATTGAACCATTTATTGATTAAGCTCTAATCCTATCTCAGTGTGATTGTAACTAACTTACTGCTTTCAAGAAAGTGCACATATTTGAGTTCATTTTTTACTTGATCGGAGCATGGTATTTTAGGGAAAAAAAATAATAAATTGGTGCTATTTGTTCGAAAATGAGCTTATATTTCATTAGTGGTTGAGAGCAATGTTTAAAATACCGTACTGGTGATCAAACCGGTCAAGCCACCGATAAGCAGTTCAACTGGTCGGACCGGTTTAACCGGCGGTATTACCAGTTTTAATAAAATATATTTTTATTTAATAATATAATAAAAAAATTAGTTTAGTATATTAATATAGAAAGAAAAATATATCTAATATAGCCCAAAATTAAAATAATGGTATAAATATAATTAATATTGCGTTTTCAATAATATTTTCAATTTATAACCAAAGAACAGGCTTCCCGCACAGGGCCCGCCTACGAAGGGATACGAGATACGAGTTTGCTAGAATTCAAAGTGGAAAAATTGGCTCAGCTTCCCAACAAGCACTTGATAACATATCTCAATGGAACAATTCTTAGTTGAACCCATGAAAGCATAAGTGCTTGTTAGATAACTCAACAAACTTTACCATTAAGAGTTCTAGCAAACCCACTAATCTAAATCTACATCAATTGCAAGAATAAGCACTTATGCATATAACTATATACTAGTAGTCACTATATCAACACGAGAACAAGGACGGGTTCAACATTTAAACCCTAAAATTTTAGTACCATGAAAAAAAGGCGTACCTTTTCATCAAGTGCGGTGACGTTGTGCCGAACATACTTGTAGAGGTGGTGGCGAACGGCTACGCGCGCAAGTTTTTCAGTGCTAATGTTTGCGGCGCGGATGAGCGAGAGCTTGCCTTGGTCGAGATCGGGATATTTTAGGAAAAAGTAGTTGGAAATGACCAAGCCGAGAGCGGCGTCGCCGACGAACTCGAGGCGCTGGTAGGAGGCAGAGCCGGTGTAGGATGGGTGGGTCAGGGCATCTTCAAGAAGCTTCTTGTTCTTGAAAGAGTAACGGAGAAGTCTCTCCACGGTGCTCACCGACGCCTCCATAGGCGAGATCTCGTGGTTTTCTGCGTCGTTGTCCATGGGCAGCACGTATGTGTATCTCACCGTTGGGGGAAATTGTCTAGGGAAATCCATGGCGGCGGTGGCTTCAATATGTAGGTTTAGCTTTTTGTTGTACTGAAACTGAAAGGGGACTTTGAGAAAATTAAGTGCGATGCGAAAGAGATGCGACTGAGGAGCCTAAAATTCAAAAGTGATCGAAAGCTTTGGTTTAAACCTGGTTCAATTTTTACGGATCCGCTCTGCTGTGCTTAAAACGACGCCGCTGGCACTTGCAACATCATTAATTCGGAAAACTAGGTGGCGATTGGCTAAAAAAAATGTTCTTTTTCATCGACAGAAAATATAGTTCTTTTTTTTTTCAAAAAATATTTTCCCTCATTTATTTTCTCTTTTTATATATAGAGGTCACTTACCAAAAATACGAAAATTATATTCAATCACCGTTTCACCAAAAAATTGTATTTCTATAAAAAAAAAAAATTACTATTCTCTAATCACACTACTGCAGAAACAACTTTTCACTACTGCAAAAAAATTTATAGCGGTGGATTCTACGGCGGTTCTTTAAAATTACCTTTTAGAAAGTTTGTTTTCCAGAACAGACAATACGACGGTTCCTGAAAATACCTTCTAGAAAGTAGTAAAAAAATTAAAAAAAAAAAGAAATTAAAGCAGGTGCACCAAAACCAATACTTGATATTTTGTTGTTTAAATAAACATATTACATTAAGAAACTACAAATTTACAGACTGAACATCCATTGACAAAAGCATCCAACCAAATGAAACTACATACAAATGGCTTAAAAAAGAAGGCAGAAAAGAGAACAAAAGGGGCTGGGGCAATACATGAACACATACAATGCTTGATATTTTGCATCATATGTGCCTAAGTTTTGTGCCAATAGTCTAATTCAGATATGCAAGACGATAATGCTTGTTTTAGTGGTCGATTTCCTGAATCCATGTCAAGTGCGTCTTCATATAGTCGTCTGGCTTGCTGTAATAACTTCACCTTTTCTCTACTACGACTTGGCCTTAGCCGAGACCTGTGCTGCAATGCTGCACCCCATCTAAAAAGAGCTACAAATATAAACCGAGGTCACTAAATGGAACGTCCGTCCAATAAATCAAAATAAAGTTTCAACTTCGTTCCCAGAATTAGTAAGAACCATATTGTCAGACCATAATATTACAGATTTTAATATTGCAATATATAATATTGCAGATTTTAATCGCATTTATCAGACCATAGATATATATATATATATATAAAAAAAAGGAATAAACGCACGAAATAAGAGAAAAAATGTTGCATATATAATACAATATACCTCAGGAGCGACATAGTTTGGAGTTCCACAGGTAGTATGCATCAAACCGTCATCCTGCCAAATTAATATTTTAATATTTCATATTTTATATTTCATATCCTGCCAAATGAAGTGGAAAAAGCAGATGAAAAGTGAATATGGAACTTGTTCTTCTGACATTAATAAAACAAACTAACAGAAAACATTAGCAATTTAACAATCAGGGTATTAATTCAAATTATTTCAAAGAAATACTCATGAATGTCAATAGATAAAATAAAAAGTTACCCTCTCAGGCACTGGAGTTGTACTTGCATCTTCTTCAGCTACTTATTTATCCCCACTGCCACCTTCGATGGCAATTTCTTTATCTGCAATGCCCTCTACTCTATTAAATGCAGGTTGGGCAGCTCCAAGACCAACCGTTTGAGGAAGAGCCTCACAAGCTGGCTCTGGGTCTAAATCAATTAACCTAACTCCCCTGCCTCTACCAGCAGCATTTGGCCTAGCGGGTTTTGCTGCAGAAGGACCTTTTGCTACGACAGTTGCATTGCCTCTCCCTCTCCTTCTGGTTCTAGCCTGAGCAGGTTCAATGTTTTTTTCCTCTTGATCAGCAGTCTCAGGGGCAGGATGGAGATCACCAAGCCGTTTTGATCTCCTTGCTCTGCTACGCAATTCTGGCATCGTCACCCATGCAAAATCACCTCAGACTCATTCCACCACTTTCTGCTCAGAGTATGCAGTCACCTAAGTCAAACCACAATGCAAAAAAAATGAAATATTTGAAATCATCAAAACCACAAACTAATCAAGCTCAAGCTTTTGAAAAACCATGATAGCTCAGATTGACTGAAAACTTTGAGAAAAAAAAAACATATTTACAAGATAGACTAATTAAGAAAATGAGAAGTGGAAACGAGGCAGCTTTTTCTTTGGCAGCTGGACTTGAAAGGAACTGAATCATATGCCATGCCTTTTTCTTTGGCAGCTTTTTGTGTTTTTATAATAAGCAATGTCTTAAAAAACGAGAAGTGGAAACGAGGCGGTTTGTCTGGATCAAGTGAGGCATATGCCTCGAGGCGGAACAATACGTACGCGTGTACATTAATTTTAGAGTTTCTTGTTCGAGTACTAATTACACAAATAACTACTAACGAGAGAATCAAAATGTACCCTTCAAACAATTGTTCCTTCTTCCCATGCAGCTTCAATATCCTCTCCTCAATGGTATTTTCAATAATAAACCTCACAATCCTAAAAACAGAAAGAAAACAAAAATTGGACCAAATAAATTAATATAAAAGCATATAATTGAATAGAAAAATGGACAGCAATTCATAGATCAACAACATACCGTATTGGTTTATATTGACCAATCCGATGAATTCACAAGATGCACAGTGATAATAATAAAGTTGGTAAAAAAAAAAAAAAAAACTCCTACCACTGCCTTAACTGTCAGATTGACAATCGGAGAGCATTAATAACACTTTAATTATCCCAACTTACATATGATGATATTGAAAACTACATAAGATATTGTCAAAATTCAAAGTTGCCAAACCTAACTACTACTACTATCTATACAGAGGAAACATATATGATGAAAATGCCCATAAGAAATTAATTCCTAGAATGTAATCTTTATAATTCTCTTTCGTTTCCCCTATGTAGATTGATATTTTTAACTACTTTACTAAAATTTTGGGTAAAATTCCTTCAACTCAATGAAGATTCACCAAAATATTATATTTTCTGCTTTTTTTTTGGGTAAGATAAATACAGAGAAAGGAAAAGACATAAAGATCAAAAGAAGTCATGAGACTCTTTCTCAGGGTAATTGTTCTTATCACTGGCCACCCCAGATCACAATAACAAAATCAATTCTGATAGTGGAACAATAAGTAATGGAAGATAATTAAGAACCCTAGTGCAAAATACAAACCAAATTTACATAATGCATATTCAATTTGAGGCCTCAGAGCAACAGTGCAACCATACATAACAAAGAAGTCAATTGAAAATTAGATAAACATCAAACCAACAACATCAGCAATTCCAAGATAAGTAAGATGAAGAGCTAAAGGAAAATTTATTAATGAGTAACAGCAGAGTTTTATTACAAAATTATAAAATTGGAGCTCCAGTGAAATAAATTTTAACAACATAACTATTCTATAAACCAATAGTAATCAAGAAAGGTAATTGCAACCACTATCAATAACTACCCAAGTTCACGAAGGCCGCGTAAACACAACCTTGTTCACAAAAAGAACAAACCCAGCATATTTCGTTCAAATCAATAGTACAATTCTGACCAAATCCCTAAAAATTGAATATATGCTACTGTTTTTGGAGTAAAAACTTCAAATATTAAAGTTAAAATTGACACCTCCATAAATAATCCAGAACAGATTTCAACTAAATTCCCTGAACAAAACAGATATTATCGAAACACAACCGGCGAGATTGACGTCTAGCCAGAAAATCAAACAACCATATCAACTCAATAATACACATCGAAGTTTAATTGATTTCTTATATGTAACAGAATAGAAAGAAATAAAAACATATCAGATAGATCGATCGAATATAAGATTGTAGCATGAACCTCAGGAAACTCACCTCCAGAGGGCGATTTACCTTGCAATTAATCGATGGGACCTCGAATTCAGTCTGAGGAACATTCTTATCAGACGGCGGAGCAACCATAGGTGTGGTGG
>BMAC01000005.1:331570-351901 GCA_014905375.1 Phtheirospermum japonicum | reverse complement strand
ATGTTGATGGTGCTCACATAAGAACGTTGTTATTAACCTTCTTCTTTAGGTATCAAGTATGTAACGTGAGGTCATGTATTATGAAATTAGTGAAAAAAGAAATTGTAATTTGGCAACTGCTTAGAGTTCTTTTTTTCCTCCAAGCTTACTATTACTCGTTTTGCAGAAACAATCTACTTCTTTCTTCCGACAGTGCCTTGCAAAGTCAGATTGATGTTGATATTTCCTCTTGATGTTGACATCGGCCCTTTGTCTCTCGGTAAACCATTTTTAACTCATTATCATTTCACTGTGTTTGGATCGTATATGGTTATAAATTGTTGTATTTAAGAAAATGTTGATTTTTATTTCAAATAATTATCTGAAAACAAAAAAAAAAAAATAGTAGTGACAAATAAAAACTCAAAAAACATGTGATACTTTATCAATGTTTTGTGATACTATAATAGTCTTTTGTGATACTATGACAATACTAAAATATTTTTTAATTAACACATCTATCATTTTATCTATTAACTTAGGTCAGGAATTGAAAGTTTGTCGAACAAAAAAAAAAAAATAGTAATGTAGGAATAATTTACACTATGCTTAATATAAAAGCTTTTAAAACTTCAGAATAATTGTAGTATTAATAATATTAAAATTATCAAGAAATTTGATTTCTCTCATTAATTTTGTGAGTTTATCCAGTAACAGATCGATAGTTTGAGTTCCTCAATATTTCTCATAATAATTATGGCTCTCAAAATAGTGCTGCATTATCGAAAGAATTATCGACGGACAACATACCGAAGGATCCTTCTTTCGGTAAATTTGTCGATAATCTCCTTTGGGGCAAATCCATCGATACCTCTCTGTAATTCAGTTGGTAACTATCGAGGGAATGGTTCCCTTGATAAATTATGTCGATATTTAACATGTTTTTAAGTATATAATTTGTATATAGTTCTAAATTTCAGGAATATGTGATAAGTTCAAATATTAACTCTAAAAAATTGTCAAGTCAACACTTTTTGAATACTTTTTGAATTTGACTATCATTTATTTCAAAGTCACGTGAAAAGTCCTACATCTCAAATTGTCCTCAAAATCTGTTAGTTAAGATGTGCACGTGACTCGGGTATTTTGAGGACAAATAAGGATATAGGCTTTTGAGCCGTGGAAATTATTAAAATTGAATCGATATTAAAATTCAAAAATATCAAAATCAAAAATATATATTGATTTTATGGCTATTCCAGTACCTGTACCGAGTTGAGGAGCCAAAATTAATATTGATTGTGAAGTATATTTTAAATACATATTCTTTTATCTTAAATATCTTGATATTGAATTAATTACATGTTTTTGAAATTTAATACTATATAAAATATAATACTACAATTATTTTAGAATTTTAAGAACTATTTCTAAATCAATAAATTTAAAGGCATGACTAAAATGTATTATGATTACAACTTTATTTTATTTACCATGTGTTCCAAATATATAAAGTAATCTTGATTCATTGCATGGATTACATCTTGTTCCCGCTAAATAAGAGATAATAAAACCAAAATACATAACATTTAAAGGGTGGCCACTTGGATTCCAGATGTTGCTAGTTAAAATACCTTGTTTTGAGCACAATAGTAAATATTGTGTTTTTCCGCATCGTAGAAGATCCGTGTCAATTTTTCACAAACCATTCAACCTACAATTTTAATAGGAAATAGTAAATACTTGGTTGATATACTACTAACCTAGCTTTTTAAGTATGAATGACTCTTATCTCATTTAAACCTAGATTAACTGATCTGACTCGTAAGATCGGGTTAAAACCAACTCCAAATGACCAAACTCGTGTGCCTCTCACAGGGCCAGCCCTGGGGCAGAGCAGCCTGGGAGAGCCCAGGGCCCAATCTTGTAATGGGGCACCAACCCAACTCAATAACCCATTATATATATATATATATATATATATATATATAATATATAAAAAAATTATTGTAGTAAACTGTTAGTCCTCATCACATCTAACAAGATGATTATTTGTCTTCTCTTCTTCAATTCTGATTTAAGGTGTCGATTTTAAATTCTTTCAAAAACTCATCTTCCAAGTTCCAATGAGGTAGACAACATTAAGATATTTATGATTAAATTAATTCTGTTTCTCTAATTATTATCTCTTAATTATCTTTATATTTCTTTAATATTTATGATTGTGGTGTGTTAATTGTTATTTAACTTGTTTGTATTAAATGTGAAAACGCGCCTTACCTCTATTTTGTTTTAAAATTCAATGGAAATAAGATATTCTTGTACAAGAATCTATTTCAAGAAAGATGTTCACTTCAATGTACAAACATTGAATTATCCTTAAAATTTTATTATAATTTTTGATGCTATGCTTATAGTTTGCTTACTATTATTTTTTATATTTGTTTTTACCCAAACAAATTCTTGAAAATTTTGAATTGTATAACTCTCAGTATTATCTGTATTTTTTTTATTTTTTTTTTTGTTTACAACTACAAAATTCTTCGCCTTTTGGCAAATTGTAAATGATACTAAAAGTTTTGTCTATCTCAAATTCAGGTTTTTATCTATTGTTAAATTTTTTGTTTTGAATTTTATTATTGTAAAATTTTAAATATTTCCTAGTTAGCCACCATTTATATAATGTACTTTCTAAATTACTTTTGTTATCATATTATTTCATAAAAAAAAAAGTGTATTTGACATTTTTATCAACTAATTATTTCTATCATTCAAGTTATTTATGTTATTTTATCATTTGTTAAAAAGAAATATCGGAAGCATTATTTATTATTTGGCACAGGGTCTTAAATTGTCCAGGATCGGCCCTGGCCTCTCATGAAACTTGCCTCTTAATATACACGGTAAATTATATTGCACATAGCATTGTCAAAACGGGCCAAAGCCCACGGACTGGTCCGTCAGCCCGCACAAACGGGCGGGCTTGGGCCGCCCTTCTTGCAGCCCGTTTGATCGCGGGCTTTTTTTGCCCGCTCCATGAAGACCGCGGGCTGGAGCGGGCTGGCCACTATTTTTTTTTAAATTTTTTTATATTTTTTATAATTATAATTATAATTTATATTGGTTAAATTTGAAGGCATATTTGTATTCTTCTATTTTTTATGAGCCCATTAGAATACTTTAAATATTATAATAATATTTTTTTTAAATTTTAATTTTATTTTTTATAATTTTTTACATAAAAATAAGATTTTATTGAAAAAAAAAAACTGATTGGCCCACGGGCTGGCCCGTTGGCGGGCTGCGGACCTAGGATTTCCCAGCCCGCGAAAAAACGGGCTGACCCGCGCCCACCCTGTTTTGGGCCAGCCCGTTTAACAGTGCTAATTGCACGTAACCGCCACCATATTCGCGATTAAAATACATTCTTTCATCTCTCTCTGCCAAATAATTTTTCTCTTTATCTCTCTCTCGACGACACACCGCTAGGAAGCCATCATCATCTTCGCCGCGCAACTTCACCACTACTATAGAGATCAAAACACCAGGTAATATCTTATTCAATGTTTTTTTTTTTTTAAATTTATTTAATTTGATGTTGACCTGATTGTAAAAAAATATATAATAAAAAAAATTAAAATTGGATATGATTTGCTTTGGAACTAATTAGTATATTTCTGAATAATTTATTTTTAGTTCTCAGAGTGTTAGTAATTGTACAACCACCGTTGGAGATTGAAAGCAATTTGGAGTAGTTAAAAAACAACAATTGAAATGAAGGTTAAGGTATCATAGGGGAAAATCTCATTTTTGGTACATTATGTTAGGCCACTTTCCATAAAAGGTACGTGATGTTGGTCAGCATCAAACTACATATATTAAGTTGGCAAATTTATCAAATTTGGTACAAAAAAAGTCCAATCGGGCTTTGATGCTTACATGGCATGATTTAATCATTTTTTATTTTTAATTTAAAAATTAATTTAAAAACTGATTTCTTATCATTTTCAATTTAAATTAAATTAATTTTAAATTAATTTCTAAATTGAAAATGATAAGAAATCAGTTTTTAAATTAATTTTTAAATTAAAAATGATAAGAAATTAATTTTTAAATTGAAAATGATAAGAAATCAGTTTTTAAATTAATTTTTAAATTAAAAATGATAAGAAATGATTAAATCATGCCATGTAAGTATCAAAGCCCGATTGGGCTTTTTTTTGTACCAAATTTGATAAATTTGCCAACTTAATGTATGTAATTTGATGCTGACCAACATCACGTACCTTTTCTGGAAAGTGGCCAACATAATGTACCAAAAATGAGATTTTTCCGATATCATAGTATTAGTTTTATAGAAGTGACGTATTAATTTTCCACTCTAGGGTACTTAGTTTTGTTATTATAAATTATCAGAATTTTTGCAGTAATGCATTAATTTTTTTATTACAATGTGTGATTTATTCTTCAATAATGTATTGTTTTTTCCATGGTAATATGTTAGTTTTGTTGTTGTAAAAAACTAGAATTTTATAGTATTGCATTATTAGTCTTACTACTATATATAATGTATTAGTTTTGTTAGTGTAATGTATTAGAATTATTAGTGTATTGGTTAGACTTTTGTTGTCTTATGTTTTGATTAATTTATAAATATACATACAGTTGGTATCACATCTTGATTGAAATAACTAATGGAATATGACTACTCGAGTGAGCACGAAATTTGTGTGGCAAACAATTCGTGACTTGATGCTTCAATGTTAAGGGTTAAATAGTTATGGTACTTCAGCCCTCTGAGAGTTGATGTTGTCAAGAATCTTTCAAATTGTCTGCTCTGCCAATAAATCTAGTTAAATTGGATGGAGTTGATTGGGGAAACATGATGAGCTAGGACAAGGATCGTCGGGATCAACAAACGACTGTGTTCCACCGCTCATCATGTTAATCTTAACTCAAATACAATTGTATATAAGAATGATCTGGTGGATTTTTTTGTTTTGTCATATATGGTATTACTTGTTGGAGCTACATGCATAAAACTATAATGCAGCAACCCATTACTTGAAAGACGCGTGGACATGAGCAATAAATCAAATGGAGATGAAGTTATTAAAGTATTAGATTTACTAATATAAATTAGTAATTTCTCAATTATGCGGCAATAGTATTTTTGTTGTAAATCATTTGAGTATTCACTGTAAAGTGGCTTTCAAATGGTTTTTCTATAAAGTGTGAGTTTTTTACTTTATAATGTATTAGTTTTTTCAAGTATTAGTTTTACCGGAGTGAAGTATTTTCTTGTGTAATATTATTAGTGTGAAATGGTATTTATTTTTGTGTAAATAATATTAGTATTTAACTAATATGTCAATATCTAATCGTGGGCCAATATGGAGCATTAGTTAATTATCCAAATTAACGGAATTTGTGTACTAAAGTATCGATTTTTGTATCCAAAAATATTAGCATTTTTTATTTCTACCTTGATGGTGTATGACCAAGTATTAATATTCTAATGTATATTTTCTCAATTGTCACCTTATCAATATATTCACTTAAAAACTCTTACAGAAATAAAGTTATTAAGAGTTATTTCATGGAAACTAATACTTTAAAATAGAAAGATGACATGTCAATAAACCCACTAATTATTTCTAATAAAAAGTTGATACTCTTTGGTACATAATTCAATACTTTACAATAGAAAAATCAATATATTTAATTGACACTAGATAATATTTTATAATACATAAACCAATACTTCACAATAAAATAATTAATATTTTTTACCAAAGCATACTAATACTCTCACAATATAATATCTAATACTTCGCAGTACAAATGTCAATACTTCACAATAGGAACACTAATTCATTTCATCATAAACAGTAATACTTCCAAATAGAGAAATGGATACTCTCTAATGTAGAAACTAATACATCACAATAGAAAATCAATAGAACATAAACTAATGCATGCATATAAAAAACCAATACATTTCAATAGAAAAACTAATACTTTTCAAAATTATAATAAAACCAATACTTTTCTGAAAATAGCCGCTTAAATATTATCCAAACATATGAAGTATAGTATATTTATATGAAGGCCACTGAGTAATTCTAACATCGGAAAGTCTACACAAATTTGTTTCTAGAAGGTGTACAATCAAGACGAGATAGAATTGGGCAACCTAGTAAAATAAGGTGATGAGTGGTTATAAGTTTATTACATCAAGGACTTGGACCAACATTTTTCTTCAACTTATCACACTTGATAATGTCAATGAATTCCAGATTTAGAGAAGTTCTGTAAAATTTGAAGGTTTATGATTTTGAAAATAAGTATCAGTTTGTGATGTTGCTTTTAATATTAACCAACACTGAAACCAACATCAAACAGAGTTAAACTAAAAATATGCAGCGGAAATAAAACTTAAGAACACAGCAAACTAAATTCAGTTCACAAGTAAAAGTACTTGTGAACTTGGGTGTACAAACCCGAAAACTATATTACTTTCTTGTTCACGATCAATACAAAAATATGAAGTAATATATGAAAACAAAAGTATCAAAAAATATGATACTAAATACTTGTCGCCTTGATGAAAAGATCTTCTCCGTTGGTTACGCAACTTCGAAGAATTTCTTAATCTCGGACAATGGCTCCAAGTAATCGCTGGTGTTCTTTCTTGCTTGTGCGTCGCGTGCTGCTCCTTTCTCGTCAATGCCATACGTATCTTAAAAAGTGTCTCCAAGTCTTAGTATTCTCTTGTCTTAAATAGACAATCCTAGAATCCTAAACTTGGTAAACAAGTAAAACAAATTCTAAACACACTCTAGGAAAGTAAATAAAGTCCTATACATAAACTAGGAAATATAATCTAGAGTTCCTAATTTATTTTGTGCCCCATAAAGGCAAACAACTAAAATAGGAATTATTGCCAAGAATAAATTCCCAACAATTTCCCCCTTTCGCCTTTCTGGACAAAATACTACGACGCAAAACAATTTTAACCTAAAATACTAACTCCCCCTAAGTTGGAAAACTCCCCCTAAATAAAACAACCAATGTTATCAAAACATCAACCCAACACTGCAAACCAACATTGTTCTTTTATCAAAACAATACACAATGAACTTATTAACTCCGCACCCTCTTCGAACGACGAGGGAATGTCGAAGTTCCTTCACCCCGATCCTTCCTTTTCGTCAATATCTTGCATGTAGTTGTTGTGTTTTTCCTAGTATATTTAGTTAGAGTTTAGCGTTGTTTTTAGTCGTTTTCAGTCGTTTATTCTAACTCTTAAGTCATTTTCTTGTTTATTTGTTTCTAGGCCTAAAGTGTACAAAGTGTGAAGATGTTTGAGCTATTTTTGGGTTTTTAAGTTGGAATTCTTATTTTGTAGGTGGCTAAAAGGATTATATTCACTCGACGGATGTTTTGGACCGGAAAATGAGAAATTCGAGGCGAAAGCATCCAGGATCTACTGAAAAGCTCCAAATCGACTGCCCGATCGACTGGTCACGGATAGACTGAAAGAGCTCCAAATCGACTGCCGGACAGTAGCTTCCCCCGTTTTGGCAAGGTAGTCGATCGACTGGCAGTCGATAGACTGCATCCTAGTCGATCGACAGTGTGTCGATCGACACACGTGCAATCGATCGACTGTGACGCTGAGGACTACGGGAACTTTGGTGTTTTTGACATTTTTGCCCCTACAAACAACTATAATAAGCCTACGTCTTGCACCAATGAGCACAACAACTCCCCTCCCAACCCAAGCTATGGTTTGGGATGAAATTACTCAGAATCTCTTGGATAATTTTCTTCTTTAGGTTTTAGGTTTAATTTCAAGTTTTGATTTAATTTCTCTTTCTAGATTAGATTTAATTTCAAGCACCTCCTTGGGTTTGTAAGCCTAACAAGAATCCAAGTACTCCCTTGGATTGTTACTTTTGATTGCAATTATATTCAAGCTTTGTTTCATTTTTTAATTCAAGTAAGTTTCCTTTCAATTTAATGTTTTGTGCTTTAATTCCATGCTTTGTTCTTCATCTTCATGCTTGTTCTTCATTTTATGCTTTTTATCTTAGCACCTTGAATTCATGTTAGATCTTAAGAATTGGCTATGGAATCTAGATGAGTGACACATTTAGATCATAGATCGGCTCTTGGATCGTCTTGATTTCAAGTTTTTCAAATGCTTTATTTGCAATTTAATTTTCATGCTTAATCCTAGATCTATGCTTTGTTACTTGTTATTTTTCATAAAGTTTTAAACTTTCCTATCTATTTTCATTGCTTTATCCATTCATGCTTTCAATTTTTACTTATTTGCATTATTTGAGTTTTTATGCATTGTTGTACCTTGTGCTTGCATGCTTGTACTTGGTGAAACATTGCTTGTTCTTGCTAAATTTTCGATTTTGCTTGCATTGTCATTAAAGGCATACGACCGAGGCATCCTACCAAATTGCTATTTCGATTTCCTAGCTTAGTTTAGATAGGTTAATTGCTTGTTTTCATTTTACTTTTTAAAGCTTAAAACACATCGATTCTCTCAATCGAATCGATTTCCGATAATATCAAGCCATGAACCCGTTGATACTTTCATCACCACGAAAACTATGAAAACAGTCAACAGCTTCTTCATTTTCTGCAGTGCCTTATTGCGAGAACGAATCCTCTTCCTCCTCTTCTCTCGAGCAAGGCTTGCCAAAGCGTCGGCAGCAGCAGCAGCATCAGTACGAGCCTCATCCTTATCATCGTCAATATCTCCCCCTTTTTGGCCTGAAGGCAAAAGGGCCTCCATGATAGAACCACGAAGCGCCTACAGCTGGGTCATTTGCGAGTCAATCCAAGCAACATGCGCACGAAGAACCTGCGCGGACATGTGGACCATGTTGGGACCAATGTTAGGAATGCCGGACCCAACATCACTAGCAACATTGGCTCGGAAAGGCGCCTGCCAAGGGAGATCAATAACCCGTGCACCTGTTATATGTTGGCCCCTCAAAGCAAACTAGTCAGCCTCACCAGTAAGCACATCATCTGGATGAAGCGTCAAACCCTGATTCTTAAGCAAGCTAAAGATCAACGAGGGAAAGCACAACAAGGCCGCAGACTTGGTGGTGGCAAACTTAGTGATAATGTCGAACACATGCTGCCCAAAACTGAACTTGATTCCTCTCCCAATCTTGAATAAAAACTGGGCCTAAGGCCGCGTAACACATGTAGTGTTCTTGGAGGGAACCCAGTTACAAATGGTGACCTTGAGCAAGACAGAATAGAGAGAAGAAAGTCGGGTGCTCGGCAACTGTTCGAACCACTCATGCACCATAACCCCAGACAAGAACGAGATAACCTCATTCATATCATCTACAGTAGAATCACCCTGATACGGTTCAGTCCCAAACAACTCATCAGTCAAATCAGGGGTAAAACTAAACACCTTGCCACGTAAAAATACTTTGCCATAATTCACAGAATTTAAATCAATAATGGAGGGCAACAAATTGGCATAAAACTCCACAACTACATCACGGACAAAAGGCATGGCAGTGGAGACTGTGGAATACATACATTTATGCTGAAAATAGGCAACCAAGTTTTGTTTCTCAAACAACTCGATCGGGACTCGGCGCTCAGTAATCATATGCTGGGTCTGGTACTCAGAAAAAAAACTCCCCGGCCTCAGCAGTCAAGAACGTATCAGAAAATGGCACCATGTCTTCAAGCTCAATAGCCCGAGATGGAGAGCCACCAGAGGAGTCTGAGTGAATAGAGGTGTCAGATGGAGTCGGCGCGGGAGCATGAGAAGCAATATCGTCAGAGGCAGAGCTGGAGGACGAAACAGATGGGGAAAGACGGGATGTTTGTATGGGGGAATCAACATGAGGACCAACATCGTCCTTCTTCGCTGCCTTATTTTTCTTCTTGTCTTTCTTGTAAGCAGAAAGGAAATCACGAAGAGGCTCATCAAATGAGGAATCGGGGGAATACTCAAATAGATCAGGACCAAACTCGGGCTGAGTCTCACGAACAGGAGACAGAGGGGGATCTTCAGCAACCGGTCTGGATGAACTCGTCACTTCTCCAGAGAAAAAGTCCAAAATAGTATAAGGGGGGGGACGAGTATTCAGTTGCAGTAGAACCTAGGGAAACCTTGATGGACGCTGGGGTAATTTTCTTCTCGATCAATTTCACAATTTGCTTCCGGCGAGGTGTCTTCTTCTTTGTCAGACTCGGAGCTGAAGCATAGGGCGGCACGGACCCCTCAACCGGAGCGGCAGGAACATAATCATCATCATCAGGATCCGTCAAAACTGTGACATCCTCCGCAAGATTCATGTGCTCAATTGGCACATTGCGGCATGGCCCTGCTTGGCTCTTCGGTACTGCAGGCGGCACTACGCCGGGAGGGATATTTCGCAACCTCCGGGATCGCTTCAAGGTAGGGTTCCCAACCAGGCCAAACGTTTCAGCAACAAATGATAAATTCGGGGGATTTTCAACATCTATCTCGTTGCCGGGCTGCCCTAGGAACACCTATGCTTCAGGGGCGGCGTCAAGCAGCGCAGAAGCTGGCACAACATCTTGAGATTCGCTCGGCGGCGAGGGAGGCGGTGATGTTGGGATGGAAGAAGAACCACCACCGACTTCAGCGCGAATGTCCAGGCCACCAATTTTCACATAAGCTGCAGGAACCTGTTCGTCGGAGCGACGGAAGCCGACTGGTAACTCAGGAATAGATGAAGATGAGGACGGGTTCGACATCCTGCGAGTTTCACAAAAACACAAAAGGAGCAGAAAAACCGAAATAGTTGAAGAGGCGTGAGAGAGCTTGAGAGTTTAATTGCAGAGGGTTAATGGGGAAGTGGGCAAACGGTAAAAAATCATATATTTATGCTTTCCAAAAAGTGACCGTTGCCAAGGAGAAAAAAATAAAATTAAAGGAAATAACCCTAATTTTACCTTTCAGCGGATTTGAGGCATGAACATGTAGAAATAGAAAAAATTGTTCGATATTCTTAAATCAAATCTCCTATGTTGAAAATATTTTGAGTAAGTTTTCCATGACGGATGCAGATCCTACTAAGGTTCCACTTACTTCGAATATTGTGTTAAGTAAGTCTCAGTTCCCTAAGACTGAAACTGAAATCGATGCTATGAAAAACTTGCCATATTCAAATGCTATTCGTTATGTGATGTATCTCATGGTTAGTAAGTCTCATGGTTAGTATCTCATGGTTACGGATGCAGGTTCCACTTACTCCGAATATTGTGTTAAGTAAGTCTTAGTCCCCTAAGACTGAAACTGAAATCGATGCTATGAAAAACTTGCCATATTCAAATGTTATTGGTTATGTGATGTATCTCATGGTTAGTACTAGGCCTGACATTGGTTATGTCGTTAGTTTTTTGAGTAGATACATGTCTATTCCTGGTAGACTCCATAGAGAGGCTTTGAAATGGTTATTGCGTTATTTGAAATTTTGTGAATTATGGTTTGAGATTTTGCAAATCGCCTGACGGCGTTTTGCTAAAAGGATATGTTGATTTAAATTATGCTAATGATAGAGATAGTCGGAAATCCACAACTTCATATGTTTTTACTTTGTGTGACTCTTCTATTAGTTCGAAGTCTCAGTTGCAACCTATTGTTACATTATCTACGACTGAAGCTGAATATGTTGCTATAACTTAGTCTTTTAAAGAAGTTATTTGGTTAAAGGGTCTCTTGTCTGAAATTGGGGTTTTAGATGGTAATGTTGTGTTATTTTTTAACAATCAAGCTGCAATTCAACTTTGCAAAAATCTTGATTTTGATGATCGTACTAAGCATTTAGATGCGCGTCTTCATTTTATTCGTGATATTGTTGCTAATCATTTTATCGATCTTGAGAAATTTCCATCTGAGTACAACCCAGCTAATATGAACAGTAAGTGTTTTCCCATGAGCAAATTATAAACGTGTTTAAATATTTTGAACTTCAACACGGCTGATTAGACCGTGATGGTAAGTAGGAGGTAAGGTGTATTCGTTAAATACGTAATTTTTTATTTTTCCTTCTTGGTATCTGTGCTAACTTTCCCTTTGAGACTTGTGTTTGTGCAGGTACCGGATCGGCAATGATGAAAATCCTTTTGATTCCTAGCAGCAAACCATTGTCAACACGCAAAACTTGGGCCGAGCACTAGTGCAGAAACTGCATTCTAGAACAGAACATCCTGGTGCATCTAGAAGGGTATTTAAAATACTGTTCTGGACTAGAGTTTCCAGAATGGTTTTTGAGATTACCGTTCTGGACTGCGGACTTTCCAAAACGGTTATTGAAAAATCGTTCTGGATTATGCCTCCATCCAGAACGGTAATTAAATAACGTTCTGGATAGTGTACAATCCAGAACGGTATTTTAATACCGTTCTGGAGATTGTGTAAGTACAGAAAGTTATTAAAAATACCGTTTTGGATTGCAAACCAATCAAGAACGGTATTTATAAAACCGTTCTCAATTGTCTTGATCAATTTAATGCCGCGAAAATAAAAAAATTTTGCCGCCCATTATTTTTACTTTCCAGAACGGTGTATGTAAAACCGTTCTGGATATAATCAATGATACAAAATGGTAAAAAATACCCTTCTCGAAATATCCCGATACAGAACGGTATATGAAATACCGTTCTCTAAATATCCCAAAACAGAACGGTATTAATATACCGTTCTCAATATCAATTTAATTAAACTTACAATTTTAATACGTTTCAGCCCCTTTTTTTTAACAAAAGAAAACAGAGCGAATTTTTTTTCCTCCCTTTCCAAAAATTGTCCCCCGTTCCCACCTCGCTCCGGCAAGCCGCCGCTCCCAGCTCAAACCTGAAGAAGACGGAGTTTAACATCGTCGGCGTTTTCTCAAATAAATCGAACCATTGCTGATTTGGAAGGCGGCTCAATCAGGTTTTTCTTCTGCTTCTAGGTTTTCTGGTTTGTTCATATTTTTTTTAATACTTGTATAATTGAGTCGAACTACTTGTGTAATTGAGTGCATCTTCTTCTTCTTCTTCTTCTAGGGTTTATGATTCGAACCCAATTTTCTTGTTTTCTTCGTTCTCTGTCAGATTCTTAGTTTAGGGTTTTTGGTTAATTTTTATTTTTTCGACAATCTTTATGGTGAGAAGTTTGTAATTTGAGATATCATTCCAAGAATAAGGTGCCTATATTTCTTCCTGGTTGGCCATTGATAGATCAGACTATCACCTCTTTTTGTTGAGATTCGGTCAAATAAGTAGGAATCAGGAATCTTCCCCTTTGCATTTCTTATATGAAAAAGAAAAGCACTAGGAGCCTATTCTGGATATCTGGCATTTCAATTAAGAGTCAGTTTTTATTTGAAAGATGTTGATGCTGATGGTAGAGCCCTTTTACTAGTAAGGCTCGTAAGTTAGATTTGGGTCTTAGCTAGCCCATTTTTTGGTAGACATCCCGGGTCGGTTCCTTAGACAAAAGAAGCCTGGAAATCCACCAATCTCACTGTGGATAAGAACCAGATTGACGAAGGAATGCTTCACATATGTCTCGACTTCGCCAGGCTCAGCTCCTAAATCTCTGGCTTTATGCCAACTCAATTGTATATCTAGCAGATCATTCTTTTTTCTAGTATCCTTGTGAGGTTCCAGTCCTTAACTGCCTTGGTGAAGCGATCTATGGTTTGAAAAAATCAGTGTAAAATAAATTTGTCTTGAGCTATTATCTTCTAGGTTTACAAAGCAACTATTCGTTCAAAATTAATTTTACGTTTTTCCTGTCAATAATAATGTTTTGTTTGGATTACAAGAATAAGATCCTAGCAGATTGACCAAGAAAATGGAACATCAATGTTTTCTCATTTTCATGAATGCTTCCTCTTGTCATCTACCTTGGCTCATTCTACTTTCAAATATTTTGCATCCACTGAACTATTTATTGATTTATACTTAAAATGACAATAACTCCTGCATGCTTAMCATTTAAGTTCMATTTTGAAGAAAATTAGCTGAGATTTGTTCATTTTGTTTCYAACTTTCGGATTTTAGTTCACGCTYTTGTGTTTATGAGGACTCSGACGGATTTAAATTTAGCATCTRYTGTGTAGACGTTTGTATGTTTGAAACGGAGTTGATTTCAGTTTTGATTGATGGTTTGAGATTTTTTGCCTTTGAGCGTCCTGCAGTTTATCTGTGTTATGTRYTTATTATCGATGAAACACGGTAAATTTGATGTTTCTTCTCATATATGAAAATCGATTTTGCATCTTAGKGTAAATATTGACCTGAATCGATGGGGATTATAAGAGGACTCCAAGTCATTTTGATTGTTTGATGATTTTTCGTGTCAMATTTGAATGTCCACATCAATTGCTGTGARTTGATATTAGTTCAAGYCTTTTCTTATGCATCTGCTAATTTTTGCGTATMCAGGCACATATGCATCTGTGTTGTTGTATGTTTCYTTTATGTGTAAACATAATCCTGGATTTATGAAAGAATAGGAATATAAGATATATTTATGTAAATATCATTTGCATAGAAATTATTTCTTATTTTAATACTACTCTGGTTAGTGATGCTGCTGTGATTCTTACTTTGTCTCCTTCCTTMATTGCAGCTCTCTTTGAAMTTTGTTGACYCAGAGCAGTTTCAGAGGTAAGTCAAACTAGTTCGTGTTGTTTATCATTTTTTTCCTGTTCATGATTAAGTGTTGTATTGCTTTTATTATTTCATATCTTGCTGATTCTAATTTTCTGCCATTATAAATATGTTGCAGACTTCGTGATTTGAAGCAGCTAGGTGAGTTTGGGAATTTTGCATTTTATGATTTTGCCATTCAGGTATGGCTATTTAGGATCTTACTGCAAATGCCCAATGAAGTTAAGTTTTGTGAGTAATGTTATTACTGGGGCCACTGTTCTTATTGCCAAAATATTTTTTTATCTAAATCCTGAATATTCTGAGGAATTAGTAATTTATGTTTTCTTAACCTAAATTTTCAGAATTATTTTGATGGATTCTAACTAACTTCTTCCTAGCATATGTCTTACTATTCAGGAAATTGTATAGTTTGACTAGTCAGCATTGTCTTTTGAATATAACTTGGCAATTGCTTAAGCTTTATTTTCTTCTTTATAAATCGCTCAAATGGGTATCTTAATTTGACTTAAGTGTTAGAAATATCATAACAATACACTCATATAATTGCTTCAAGACTTTTTTTTTAATTCGAATTATACGTCTAATAATTCTTACAATTTATTCTGGATTTAACCTCGGCCTCTACAGCAAGATAAAATTCATAAATAATTACTAATCATCAGTAACACGTGATTCAACTATTATTTACAAAGTTCTCTCTTTTTCATGTGGAGAATATAGCGGATAACATTTTCGATCTTGTCCCCTCAATCGGCGTTTACATATCTGGAAAATGGCCGTCGCCCTCAACTAAATCCTCAACACAGCTCGTCTCTGCTATATTCACCAGGTAATAAGTCACTAAATGTACACCTCCATATCTGGCAATTTCGTCTTGACACTAAATGTGGAATTGGGCTTTGTCAAGAGTGTTGATTGAGTGAAGTTGTAGAGATTAAAAGCATTCTTGTTCTGGAAAATGTAGAGGTTGTAGTGATACTGTAGTGATACTTGTGCTGGAAAACTGGAAAAAAAAATGCAATAATATGTTTGTTGTTGTTTTGATTTTTGCACACACATTATTATCCTGAAAGAAAAAAAAAAAGGAAACTTACTGACTGAGTCTCCTATTTGAACCTGAGGATTTTTCCACTCAGAAACACCATCAACCACAAATGTAGCAGACTGAGATAATTGAAACAGTAAAAAAATGGCAAGTAAAAAGAGGAGTATTAACATGGAGTTAAACTTAAGTCCCATGAATTTTAAATTATGGGTATTTTCTTAGTTAAAAGAAAAAACAAGACAATAATTTGGAATAAATTTAGTGTGGCTATATATAGAGAGCACCGTGAGTCCAAATATATGTAGGGGTGGTAAAACTAAACAGAGAAAGTTCACGCAGATTCACTTTTGGTGATGGTGGGGAGTGTAATTCTAATGTCTTTTGATACTTTATAATATTCACTTTAAGATTTTAAAGTTATTTGATTTCTACTCAACATTGTTGTTATATATTATAGGGTTGCAGATTCTCAAATGAGGGCTCCTAGGAAACACAAAGTAAAGGGAAAATTGAAAAAATGTCCCATAATTAAGTGAAAAATAATAATTAAAAAAAATATATTTTAACAAGCCATATGAAATTATTCAAATTATTATATTAAACAAAAACTTAAAAAATTTGTTGACAAGTTAAGGCCTGCACATTGAAGAGTCATAGGGATTGGATTTGTCTATCAACTTGAAAATCTCTATGTAGCTTGTTTACTTTTTTACCACGTAAAAGTAATTATATTTCTCAGGCATTTAATTCACTATTTCAAATCACATTTAAAGTGTACGTCTACCTCAACACTAACTATATAGTTATTAAAAATTCAACCCTAATTTTTGAAATAATTAAAGTTTAAGCCCAAAATTAAAACTTGTTTTTGAAATAAAACACAATCATCTATAATTTTGACATTGAAACCTAATTCTAGAAATAATTCCTAATCAACCAATATGTTAATCATATTTTCCTAAAAAAAAAACCCTGAATTAACTAAAAAACTAAAACTGAACCCTAATTTTCCAATTAATTATAGTTCAGCCCCAATTTCTACAATAATTGCTAATCAAACCCAAAATTATACCTAAATTTTAAAATAATACTTAATTCAGCCCCAATTATCGTCGTGCAGGCGTTTTGCTACCCGCTCGCCGCCTAACTCGCTGTCCTCCGCAACCGGACCCACGTTATCGCCCTCGGTGCCTTCCTCTGGGCCGCTGCCACTTTTCTCGTCGCCATTTCGTCTACTTTCGCCGAGGTAATCGCAGATTTTTTCCGCAAATTTATTATTATTATTTATTATTATTATTATTATTATTATTATTATTATTATTATTATTATTAATATGTCAAGTGTTTTGGATTGGAGTTGTGATTCAGCGCTTTTCTGGAATTATATTTGAATGGCATGTGAATTGATTTTTCCGAGGAAAGAAGTGGAATTCCGTTTTCTCCAAAATAAAATAAAATATTAAAGAGAAAGAGAGAGAGAAAATAAGAAAAATTCTTTGGAATGGGGATAAATAGGAAATAAATTAAGCATAATATATGATAATTGTTAATACATTCCAAGGAATCGAATTTTGGTGGTAATTTGGGGGTTATAGAGAGAAATTGTCAAGTCAGCGAGTGTTGAATTTTAACTTAAAGTTACACTGAAATTGTAAACTTGTAAACTCGGAGATAACGACTAAGATTTGTTAGTTTGAATTTTTGAATTTTTTTTTTAATTAATTAAGATTTTATGATCTGGTAGAAACGAGTGTTGAAGGTTGTAATTCACTTTATGTAGGTATGGACCGTAGTTGGATAAATGGTATACGATCAACAGAGGAATATGAGAGTGGGGTTAATGAGTTTATAGATTTTGCTATTTATGCGTTGATATATGGGGATAAATGGTAGAAAAGAGTGTTTTTTTTATAACATTATTGTCTATTTATGCGTTGATATTTCTTTTATTCATTTCTCTTTGTACATTTTTTTAATATATCAAATATTTGTACTAATTTCAACAAGTTGGTTAATGTTATTCATGAATCACCCTTCTTGATATCTTTTAATTTTATTGTGTAAACAGGCTGCGTTAACAGGCATGGAGGGTCACATTGATAATGATGGTCAGCTTCCATCTTCTGATCAGCCAGGCACTTCAGTTCAGCCGACCAGTACTCGCCAACCTCGCAGACCGACACGCATGGCAAGGATGATTTCAAGAAATCAGTGTAAATGGAAGGTTTTAATCGACAAGCATCGATTTCAGACTATTTGACCCAATAAGAAGACTATCGACAACTGGAGTAGTTATTTGGGCTTCTTGGGAAGAAAAGAGCCAAGTATACTAATCGGTTCGTAGAAGCAAGTGCCAGCCACTACTAAGGAGTTGGTTTGGCAAGGGATATTMGTACGAAGGTTTTATCATTTCTCTTTATGTGTTTTTCAATCAAAATGTTATTTCATTATCAACTAATAAATTTTATTCTATAATGTAGGAGAGATTCGATATTTTTATTGTTGATGGCGAGAATGAAATCGAGTTTTCTCAATGTGATGTGAAATTGCAATTGAAGTTAAAGAAGAAGATGATAAGTTATGTTGGGGGGCGTTGGGCTGTTTTCAAGACTAACCTCACGAATGATTACATATATGGTGATATAAGAGAGCCCCCGTATGTAAAGGAATACAAGTTCCTCGATAAAGTTACTTGGGATGCTTTCGTTGCGTTACGACTCACTTCAGAGGAGAAGGTAATATTTTTCTGCGTATGTGAGCTTGTGTGTTCATGTTTTTGGGACTGTTATTGTAAGCTTTGGTGGGCTTTGATTGGTTTGTGGTCAAAAATGCAAATTTTGATAGTTTGAGGATTAATATATAATTTCATGGTATTTTTATTTTAACTTGCTCGAACTATTTATGTTCCTCTTATAATAACAATATGAGTATTTTCTTCTCCTCTTTCCAATTAATCAAATTGTAGGGCACTGTGTGTGTGATATAATATATTATAATTTTGAGAACTAATAAATTTTATTGTAACATACATTTTTAACAATATTGTAACATAGATTTTTACATATAATATTCTTTGAAGTGGTGTTTTATAATATAGTATATTTATAATTTTTTAAAATACTCAATGATTCCCAACGTTTGATATACTAACATTTAATTGAAATTTTGATGGCAGGAAAAGAGGAAGAAGGCCCAAGAAGTGCAATCTCATAATAAGTGTCCACAAAGGACATCTCGTGGAGGTTACAAACTTTTGGAACAAAAAATGATGGAAGAGAAGGTCAAGGAGAGACAAAAAGCCTCACAGG
This sequence comes from Phtheirospermum japonicum, assembly GCA_014905375.1. Taxonomy (NCBI): domain Eukaryota; kingdom Viridiplantae; phylum Streptophyta; class Magnoliopsida; order Lamiales; family Orobanchaceae; genus Phtheirospermum; species Phtheirospermum japonicum. The sequence goes on along the minus strand of BMAC01000005.1, from coordinate 332,875 downwards.
ATCCTTCGGAGATTATCCCTCCTCCATCTCCCCCAACTCGGCATGAGAAATGGAAGAGAGAGCGCATGAATTCTCATGGACAATATACCACTCCAGAAGCGAGAATTATTGCTGAAAAAATTGTAAGTTGTCTTTCGTGTATCAAATAGGAAAAATGTATTAATTTTTAGACATGATTATCAAAACTAACTTCTGTACTAGAATTAACCTTATTACATTTGTTGCAGGAGTCTTTAGAGGAACAACAATCTTCCGGCAGTTTCAAAGAATGTGGCACAAATGATTTACTTGCTGTTGCAGTAGGCAAGCCCGATCATCCTTGCCGTGTAAGAGGAGTTAGGAAAGGATATACAGTGAGTACCTACTTCGGAAACCAACGCCAACGTAGTGGAATGGTGTCACGAGCGGAATTCAATAACACCATTGCTGAAATGGAGAAGAAGATACAAATGATTTTGAGCTCTCAAGTCACATCAGCCAGACAGCCCATCACTCCAGTAGTCGACAGTGCAAAAGGGAGTAATACTTTTGCGGATCAGGATCCGGATCTTTTGGCCCCTCACGATGAACACAATGATGAACATGAGTTATATGTTGAGGATCCGCAAAGGAGATTGGTTGCATATGGCCGTCTTGTCGACTTGGGGTCAATTGTTCACCACAAGAAAATGAAAGTTGATGAGGTGAGAGTGACAGTAGTACGAGTTGTAGTAGAAGATGCTCAAGTTCCGTTCCCGACAGAAAAGGTCACTAAGGTTGGAGAAGCACCAAATAATTTCATTGTTTGGCCAAGAAGGTTGGTCGAGCGTGTTGGTCAAAGATACTTACCTCTTAATTTGATCTACATAAATATTATAGGTAATATATAAAATATAGTTTGTGATGTAAATAATTATAATTTTGATTATTAACAATAGTAATTATTAATTATAATAATAATTATAATTCTTATTATTAACAAAAATTATATTTTTAAACATTATTAGTAAGTATAATATTTGTGGAGTCACTTAAAGTTTTCTTAAATTGCAATTCAGCCCCAATTTTAAAGTTTTCTTAAAGTTTATACTTCAGCCCCAATTTTATAATTAAACCCCAATTTTATAATTCAGTCACTTAAAGTTTTATGTCAATCCTTTCAAAAAAAGGATTCATCAGAGAACCACATCAAAGGGAAACACCAACAAAAAAACCACACTATTCATCAAGTGTCCAAGACAACAATCACCACAATTCAACATACAAAAAAAGGTTTCATCAGAGATATTTGTTCTTCAAACCAAAATAAAATGCAGTCGCACCCTC
>BMAC01000005.1:300545-330608 GCA_014905375.1 Phtheirospermum japonicum | reverse complement strand
AGAATTATAATAACTATATTTGCTAATAAGAAGAATTATAATTATTACTATTGTTAATAATAAGAAATATAATTATTACTTTTGTTAATAACTACTATTTTTAAATATTACTAATTTTGGGTTTGATTAGCAAATATTGTAGAAATGGGGCTGAATTATAATTAAGAAAATTTTAAGTGACTGAATTATAAAATTGGGGCTGAATTATAAAATTGTGGCTGAACTGGTGCTGAATTATAAAATTTAAGAAAACTTTAAAATTGGGGCTGAATTATAATTAAGATTGTAATTGGTGTTTCCTTTGACTGGATTGATGAATATTGTAGTTGGTGCTTTGGGGTGCTTTAAATGGAATGATGAATAGTTTAGTATATTTTCGATTGAGATTTGGTATTTTTAATATTCTATTATAATTTTTTACATTTGGGAAAGACCAATCGTAAAACAGGGCTGATTACAAAAAACCATTCCAGATCGATTTTTTAAAATTACCGTTCTGGTAAGTTGTACATTCCAGAATGGTTTTTGCAAAAAACTGATCTGAAAGTTGTACAATCCAAAACGGTAATTTAAAAAACTGTTCTGGAAAATTGACCATTCCAGATATGTATTTTAAAATACCGTTCTGGACTGTACAACTTTCCAGATCGGTATTTTTAAAAAATCGATCTGGAATATTCAACTTTCAGATCGGTTTTTTTTGCAAATTACCGTTCTGGAAAAGTTGTACAGTCCAAAACGGTATTTTAAAATACCGTTCTGGACAGTTGAACAATCCAGATCGGTATTTTAAAATACCGTTCTGGATTGTTCAACTTTCCAGAACGGTAATTTGCAAAAAACCGATCTGAAAGTTGAACATTCCAGATCGATTTTTTTAAAATACCGTTTTGGACAGGTGTACATTCCAGATCAGATTTTCTCAAATACCGATCTGGAAAGTTGAACAGTCCAGAATGGTATTTTAAAATACCGATCTGGAATGAACGATTGTCCAGAACAGTTTTTCAAATACCATTCTGGATTGTACAACTTTCCAGAACGGTAATTGTAAAAACCGATCTGGAAAATGGCGGATAAAGTATAGGAAGGTACCATTCTAGAACAATTTTTTTTTCTAGAACAGTTTTTTTTTACCCTTCTAGAAAATCTGCCAATTCAGAAGGGTAAAAAAGGCGTTCTGAACTGTCTGCCAATCCAGAACTATGTCACTACAGAAGGTACAGAAAAGCGTTCTGGATAGGCAGAATTACCCTTCTAAATATGCAATTTCTGCACTAGTAGAGGTGGTTGGAGTAGGCCCAAATGACCTCGAATGAAGGGCAACCCAATACTGCTTTGCCAGACCCACAAACAAAGAAGCCCAGCACATGTACGGCCCACCTGGAAGGTCAACCCACCCTTTGATTTGTTTGACCGTGTCTTCTAGGTCGTTGTTGTCAAGCTCGAACCCTACGCTGGGCCCCTAGGTTATAAAGAGATTATCCTTACTCTCTCTGCATAGACACGTCCGCTTTCTCCTTTCTGCACTCTATCCCGTAGCTTTTCTTTCCATTTATTCTCTGTGCCTCTGAAACAAAACATTGTTGTCTGTTGTTGTTTTCCCTGATTAATCGAAATTGGTCGCCGGTTAGTGTTTTGAAGAAGATCTCAGACGAAAAGGACATCACGGCCACCTAGTAGCGTCGGAGCAGGCTGGGCTCTGTCCCATCGGATTCTTCATGTCGCCGGAGGTTTGTTGCATTAAAAGGAATCAGGATACCCTAAGCCGATATTTCTTGGAGTTTCCCCATTCGATTCTGGCCAGAGATGTGATTCGCAGTGACGACAGAAGCCCATCAGAAATCAAGGGGTTTTCTTGGCTTATCTTCTTATATATTGAGTTTTGCTTTCGGTTTTATGTACTGATTTGGTGTCTGATTCCAGGACGAATTGCTGCTGAAAATTAAAGGTATAACGGGCCACGTACTGGCTGAATAAGGGCCGTAAAGGCTGTTGCCAAATCGTCGGGGCTGCTGTCAAAGGGTTCGGGCCGGGCTCGACGTTGGGGCTGCGGTGGGAATTTGAAGGGTTGGTGTAGACTTGGGCCTCGATACAAGTAGCATCGCATTTGGCTAATTACGGACTGAAGTGATTGCTGTTCGGGCCTTGAAACAAAGCTCGACGAACAAATAGAGGCTTTCGCTTCGTGAAACCGCGGGTACTGGACGTCGAGCGACCACAACAGTTTTAGAAACAGGAAACCGCTGCATCGAAATCTTCTTAAAAAGTTCCATTCTTTAGTTGCTCTCAGCTGAGCAGATGACTCATCGAGCACAATCAGCTCAAAATTACTGTCTTCATTTCCCACAACGACTTCAATTGCTCCATCAGTATCCCTAAGTGGGTCGAAGAAAGCATTTGTTCCACAATCCGGTCCTTCCACCTTTAATCCAATAACGTCATTATATAAACTCACTGATTTAGCAACAAATTATGCTCTAATTTTGTTAATTTCTTATGTATAGAAAAGAATGAAAACAATAGTCATAGGCACTGACCAGAAGAGGTGACGAAGAAGGAGCGGAGAGAGGGTGAGTGTGGGCACGCACTCGGGAGAGCGAGTGGACCTGATCTTCGGCTCTGTAGTCTCTGCGTCTGAATTTAAGTCCCATGGTCTCGAGAACCCTAATCAAGGACAATTTAGCTATTTGTTATCTTTATGTATTATGGAAACATGTATATATAAATGAAGTTTTTGATGAATAAGAGAACTCTAATTCTACCGTCTCTTTTGTATCTTCTTCTTTTCAACTTTTACTTTTACACGTTATAAACACGAAACTCTAATCTATTGAGAGTGATCGACAAATAAGCCTCCATAACAAAAATAACAATTATAAAATTTTCGTAGGTAAAAAATCTAACTACGCTATCTGGGTTTGAGGTCCCTAGAGTCCGATAATGAATTTTGAATAGAGCTGGTCCTGTTTCCCAAAACTGTCCGCCCAGTGTTTTTAAAATAAAATTACGCACAATCTAACCATTGGATGAAGCTGAATTTTGGATATAATGTTCAAAAGACATAGTGGTTAAATCTGTACGGTAGATATTAGGTTTAATACTTACTATCATCAAATACATATCGCGCATAAACCTATTGCAAAAATAAAATTCGAGGAATGCCCGAAAGAATCGTGTCTTTCCTCCAAGGTAATTCGTATTACCCTATTATTTATTAAATGCAACTAATAAATATTTTTTTCTATGAATATATGGCATGGTACGTATGTATTATTGTGCATTCTTATACAAAGCATGTATATGTATATATGTTACCTATGATTATATGCATGTGATGTTATGTACAATATTGACAAACATGAAATTTTGCAATACTTATGTATATATATATATGTTACCTATGATTATATTCATGTGATGTTATGTACAATATTGACAAACATGAAATTTGTTTGAAATGCTTTAATGATATTCGTAGAGTACATAATATATTATTACTTATACTTATTGATGATTTCTTATTTAGATATCGTAAATAGAGTTATTTACATTATTAGATGAGAAATTGATCATGATTTTGCCAATATATTTAGTTAATCATGAACTTCGATGAATTGATAAATTCATGTATGTTGGTAATTCTCGATGAATTGATAGATTCATGTATGTTGGTAATTCTCTTCAAGTTAATTTTATAAGCTACTTTCAATGTATGCATTATTGATTGTATATTTGCATGTTTTCATGATAATGAAAGTTCATGAACGATACAGAATCTTATAAATAAGTCTTGTGATAAAGTATATTCACATAATATCAAAGAAAGTTATGACATATATTCTTCAAATTCATTATCTAAAGAAATTTATTGAACTAACTCAATCTAAATACAATTTAATATACTCAAAAGAAATTGAGTAATACCATTGGTTTGATGTGGAATCTAGAAGAACTACAATTTCACAATAATATCATCCACCAACCCCTAACTGACAAAGAATTGTCAAACTAAACCAAAGTCAATTCTCTAATGAATTTGAGAATTTATATTGACCTCAATCTTATGTTGGAAATATATTTAGTTACAAACTTTCAATGAACTTTTGGGATGTGCTCTAAATGAGTATTTTGGGAATTTTATGAAATACTACTTCCAACCCTAAGAATTTAGTGAAAAGAAATTTATTTGCTTGCTAAAAATGGTCAATGACTTTAATATGTTGCGACTAAAAACATGTCATAACATATGTGAAAAAGGAAGTCATTTTAAATGAAAATAAGTAATTGAGAGATACGATCTCACTCTATTTTTTTCACTTGAGCAAACATACCGATGCACTTGTATAATATTAATTATGATAGTAAGTCATTGAGAGACATGACATTATTCTTCATAATACCAATGTTAGACCTCCGGATAAAGAAATTTCTTGAGGCTAACCAGGATCAATATGAATAGTGAGAATAACCTCAAAGCAAAGGGGAAGAGACATGTTGATCCATACCTATGTGGGAAGAATGAAACACAATGTAAGATATGCAAGATTACGTGATATTTACTGGTCGTGGTAGAAGTCATGGAGGTTCTCCCAATAACCTTGCTTAGTCAATGGATATCCTCTATTTTGGTTGATGAAATTTGTTTGTTTCTTACTTTACAAAGAACTTGTGAAAGTATAAACAATCATTCATACTAGACTATTGTATTTGGTTTTAAAACTTATTTTGAGTTAGATTTATGTGATGCTTCCTGATTTAAATTAATTATTATTTTCGGCTTATTGGTAAAGTTTGCATTTCATTCTAAAGCATTTAATATAAATGAGTTTATTTACCACACATTCACATAAAAGGTTTAGGAGTAAACTATTAGATATAACGTAACATATCTAGCAAATAATGTAAACTATTAGAATGAAAAGTATTTCGTTCAAATATCTTTGAAAAATGTGAGAATTTGTCGAGGAATAGACAATTATTCACTGAATTGATATTAATAAAGTCTTGATGTCTAGTGGCGCATTGATTAAAGTCGTAAAAGCTCAGTATGAACAAAGAGCGAAATGAACCTTGTTAAGTTTGATGATATTTATGTTGATGATTATCATTAAGAAGTAAATTATGAGAATGAAACTATACATTTAATTTATGTGGAAGAAAGCACGTTTTAGAGTCAACAAAGAACTTTTTGACACTGACTCATTCAAGTTTTTGACACTGACTGACATTGATTCTTTGATCGTCGTGATATGATGGTCCATATTATAATAAATTAACATGAACATCTTTATTTTGAGTTAAACACTTTGATGCACAATATAGTGTCTAACTAATGTTGTTCAATTACAACTAGTGCATTCTAAAGTACTAGGAGCACTACATACATTCATATCTCAAAGATACATCACTCATTTTTTCAAAACTTATTCATTAGCAAAATTGTATGATTGAGACCTACATATGCTAAAGATACAAAGTATAATACTTCATTCTTATAATTGATAATTGGTGATACATGTGGACATAACCATTCAAAATGCAGATCATTCAAGTATTTTATAGTTTTGGTAAATGCTTCGGCACGTATTGTCCATAAAAATATTGCATTTATAAAACTTCTAGCACATTTAATATGATTGAGGACTCACCACCCTTATAAAGCACCCAAACTCATAATGCTAGAGAGTTTACATCAAAAGTATTTGATGTCTATTGCATTTAAATCAAAATCTATTTAATGCATCTTGTACCCTAATGTGCATATACAAGAAGGTCTCAAAGAAGACACCGTCGAAAAGAATATAGATAGCAACTAAGATAATATTTATGCGCACTCATATATTTTTCTCTGCATAAGGTTATGCAATATTGCACTCAACTCTTACTTATTCGTTTATGAACATCTGCTAACCAAATATTTTGCGTACTAATTGATAATTGGATATAAGCTGATAATTCATATCTATACATATTTGATTACGCAATATATGTGCCTATTTCGTCCCCACAACGCATTCATATGGGTTTCTAAAGACAATTAAGTATTTATATTAGATATGAATCTCCAACAGTCAATCCGCTATTTGAGACCTTTGACAGACAATCTCTTTACCGCTAAATCTTTGGATTTGTCAATTTAATGAGACAGTCTTCCCATCGTTAGGAGGATATAAGAAAAAGTATTTTCTAATGGAACAATAGGAATAATTTCACACTATGTCTCATTATAATTCCCACATTTCACAATGTAATGTGAAAGTAAAGTAAAGTGAACAATTGATCTTCAAAGTATAGAATATTAAATTTCTAAAGTGACGAGATCATATATATACCAGCTGCAAATGTGTCCGCAGGGTTAAAAGACCCCATAAGGGGCACAATGTCACAAATTAAGACATTGCAACCATACTTAGTGGAGGTGTGGCTGAGGTCGTGACACCCAAAATGAACAGGGGGAGTTCACTTGGTTCGACCAATACTCGCCCAAGGAATAAGAGGGCATGTATGTCACAACTTCAATTGATCTTCAATGAAGATAATTACTCTCATGAGATTATCTCTGGGTATATTTATGTCCATGAATCATTACTGGAGGACGCTCTGATATTGAATATAATTCCAGAGAATAAAGAATTCCCAATGTACTATGAGAGTTTATATGAGTTGATGGAAAGATTTTCCACACACATTGATGATATATATACATTGTTGGTCAAGGAATCATAGAGCACGATAGTATCAAACCACGATCTATTGAAATGTTAACAAAGAGCAAATTGGCCTAATTATAAAGAATCAATCCAGAAAAAACTAAATTCACTGAGAACAAGACATGTTTTGGTCTTGTAATGTTAACCTCACCAAGTGTAAAGCCTGTAGGACATAAACAAAGTTTTTGTCAGAAAGTGTAGCGAGAAAAATAAAGTCATGAGATGCAAATCTAAACTTGAAGCACAGAGTTTCTCAAAATGCCATGGAATTGACTATGGGGATATGTACTCTCCCATAATAGATGTTATAATTCTAAAGAATGAGAATGCAGCTTATACCTGTGGTTACATCATATCTCTATGGGAATCATGATTTGGATATATATATGAAAGTACTTGCTAGCCTTTCTTAGCCAAGGCAAGTGACTCTAAGTCATGGAGTGCATTTGCAATTAAATTAAATACTCACTTTATAAATTGAAACAATCCATATGGATATGGTATAACCGTCTAAGTGACTACTTAATTGAGAAAAGATAATCTATGCCCTTGCGTATTTATAAATAAAATCAGTTTTAAATTTACGAGTATAGTTGTATATGTCAATGATATGAACACAATATCCACTCTTAATGAAATAAGAGATATCACTAGTTATTTGAAATTCTTAATTTGAGATAATGAATCATGGAAAAACTCGGTCATGTTAAGGCTTTAAAATAAACCCAAGTTTGTGTAATACTAAATTCTATAGTTTGCATATATCCAAAAGATAACAAGCGATTAAATATGGATAAGTGCAATATGCTAGCACTCCTATGATTGGTCAAAGTGAGAATATAAGGAAAGATCAATTTCGTCAGTGAATGACGAAGAACCAGTGGAAGATAGAATTCCCTCCCTATATACAATATGCGCATTATTGTACCTTTACTAATACACTTGACCAAATATTACTTTTTCAAAATTGTTATCTTGATTTAACTCAATAAAGCGCAATGTCACTGGAATAGAATCAAAATGTAATTTGAAACCTAAAAGAAAACATTGACGTGAGTTTAATTTCCCCATTCATAAATATAATTGGGACTTCAGATGGTCTTGTAACCCCTAAAAAAATTGTTGAGTTTAATTCTTACTGTGAAACACCAAATAGTATCTTTGATGTTGGTTACTCATTCGATCTATGTAAAGAGATTATTATCATACATGTAGTAGTTCATAATTACAATGGTTAATGTTATGATCATTCATATATCTGATAATAGTGGTTTGAACTCTGTCACTGAAGAAAATGCGATAATACGAGTAATATCACCACAACTCTTCTACAAGCAACAACTATATACTTTCTCAAGAATCAAGTAAATTGAGAAAGTAGAGACTTTCAAAGTTCTCTTGATAGATGTACATATCAAAGAGAGGTGTAAACTTTAGGGGGAGTCTCAACATAGGTGTGTTGTACTCTTTTTTCTTAGACCAAGTTTTATTTTCCCATTGAATTTTGTTACTTGGTAAGGTTTTAACGAGGCAACAATGAAACACCATTTCACCCTTTTACTTGGCACAGGGGGGAGTGTTGACGGAAAAACACAATTAGTGTGCCTTCGTCAATAAGTAACCGATGAAAAATAATTTAGGTATTTGTTATCTTTATGTATTATAGAAACATGTATTTGATACCCTATATAAAGGGAGTCTTTGATGAATAAGAGAACCATAATTCTACTGTCTCTTTTGTGTCTTCTTCTTTTCTGCTTTTACTTTTACAAATAAGTAATTGTATATATGTATACTATGTTATACATACATACATACATACATACATATGTATGTATGTATATATATATATATATATATATATATATATATATGTATGTATGTATTTCGGTGAGAATCATAACTGGTTCTCACACTAGAGATGGTTTTTATTATAACCACTCCCTATATATAAATCATTGAAATATTATTTAAAGATCGAATAGTATTGAAAATGATATAATCTGGTTCATAAAATGATTGTTATTAGACGAAATGTACTTTACAAATTATGAAAAATTTCCTTATACACAACATTTACAGTTGTGTTACTATGTTCATTATCATCACCGTCGATCAATATTCTTAAACCCTTATAATTGTCCACCCTTGATATAACAACGTACAACTAACCATGACTGAAAACTGGCTTCTTAAGGAAAAGTCCAACGTGAGAGAGAGATTGTCCTTGAATTTTGTTGATCATCATAGCATATGACACAATCAGAGGAAATTGTCGTCGTTGGAATTTGAAAGGTAACCTCGGATTAGATGGTGTGGCAGTCATTCTAGGGATGAACATCAATTTACTCTCATTGCTTTCTTGAGAAATATTAGCCTATACAATATGATCGTCAAGTTTTGTAATAGCTAACATTACACAACATAGGGAATGACCGATATTTCCCAACAACATGAGTGGAATTCTAATTCTTAGTTTTAACTCATAGTTAGGCAATCTATAATATTTAATAGTGTTTAGAAACTCTAGTGAGTGGACGTCCTACAATATATCAATGTTTGAATAGGATTTGCATTCATTATCAAAGCTAAGATATACTTTACATTCTCCATCATTTTATGACATCATATATTTATTAACCAAATCGACGACATCAAGTGTTGGGGAAAGAATAGCATGACCCTCAAAATAAGCGAAACATTCAGTAGTTTTTCCAAATTGTGGATACGTGCTCGCCATAATTGACGAAACGTGGTCACCATCATCTTTCAATATTAGATGATCTGGATTTTAATTTGAACGATACCATCATTTAGTCCTCCAACTATTACATCTCATATACTATTTACCTACTCGACAAATTTATTTAACTTGACACAATCGGGAGTTGAATTATGATTTTGCAGCACTATATTTTCATTCTACTTCAAAACCATGTAATGAGTCCACAAATGCGAAGATTTGATCACCATGTAAACTATGTCTGGTCTAGTTCCTTTTGGAACAACCGTCAAAATTTGATGAAATTCTCCACCAAGAATTATTATTTTACTACCAAATGAAAGCTGCGTATTAGAATTGTTTTACAATTTCATCATGTCTTTCAATATTTTTTGCCAGAGTTTCAAAATAATGGTATGCATCATTGGAGATTCATCCCAAATAATGAGATGCGCATCCACCATTAATTTTGCAAGTGAAGTACCAGTAAAGACTGAAATTTTGGTGGATATTAAAAATAACCCTAAATTTAGAATGCCCACTTTTTCCTTTCGAAATAAGAAGAGAAGGTACTTTAATATGTTATTATTGTAACCATATTTTGTGATACTTTAATTACTTATTATGTTACTCACTAAAATTAAACTAATTTTTGAAATCTCTTGTGCCCTATCAAAAACAATATATTGGCCACTTCAAGAATATACACTACCTTGGACTTAGCTAATGATTTCAAGTCCATAAAATTTTATTTATTCTAGATTAGGTCTAAAGAATTAGAGGAAGGAACAATGTAATCACATAAAATTCCTGAGTTAGAGATAATATGCACCATGAGTATCATTATATTTTCATTTACATGGTTGTCCGAATATGTGGTATTCCATCAATTAACGGTTATATTTATATATTTAACACTTGCTAAACCTTAGCTATAGATATTTTTTATAATTATCCCCAGATTCTGGGTGCATTTTGTAGTTAACCCTATAATTTATTATTCTCAGGGCTTTCTATCGTTGTTGCAGGAGCAAATGATGGATTTAAAAATATCTAAATATAATTACACCTATCAGAATCGACAATGAAATTATCGATCAATACATGGACCACTCTCCTTACATATTGTCAAACGCACATTCCATACAATCTAATTCAACCAGTGATACGGACCAAGATGTCCATACGTAATATTATTTGATATATGAGTGTATTTGTGGTAAGTGACTTCATTTTCTAGAGAGGGTGTTCCTCTGGGAGGTGAGCGAGATGAATGGTTTCAGTGGAAGAGTGAGCGAGTTGGTTTGTGGTTTGTGTACTTGAGCTCTTATAAGGATGAGTTCAAGTGGTTTGTGGTTTGTGTACCTGGAGTATAAGGATGAGTTCTTATATAGGGTCGCAACCTCTTGTGGTTTGAGTTGTGTACTTGAGCTCGGTTATGGATTTTTGTGAATATCAAGCCTGCGGTCTTAGTGTGAGTAGTTTATGAGGTTTCGGTGGACTGTATGGAAAGAATAATGGGACCAGGCCTATTCTATTAATTTAATGAGAGGTTTATTGTTTATGGGAACTTAGCATATGAGAGGAATCCTAATTATAATCCAGTTGTGGTATTTATGGAATTATGGTAGGAGAAGGTAACCCTGACTTGGGAGGACTTCTCTTGTATCTATAAAAGGAGGTGCATATCTCTCTTTATTCTCTAAGTCGATATTGCTCTATCGCATTACTGTTTTATATTTGAAGAGAAGTGTTGAGTGTTTTGATTTCGCTTATTAACTTAAGCGTCGGAGGGCCTTAACGGGCTCGAAATCCGGCCCGTCTGAGGCGCTGTTTTGCAGGATCAGCTAGGTCGCTAGAAGGATCACTGAAGGCTCAGCAGGTCATTGTAACGTATTTAAAATCTATTTCAGGTCGCTGATCTCAATTTTGAGGTTAGTACCCCCTATATTTGGTAGCCCAACTTTTTGAACTTATCAAATTGGCGCCGTTTGTGGGAAAGAGGGACATCGAGTCCTTGAGCGAAAGACGTGAGATACACAATTTTCGTAAGTCTAAAATCTGATTGCGCAATAAATTTGAAAAATTATTTTCTAATGATTCAACCGTTGGATCGTGTTGAAATTTTTACAGAACCTCAAGGACCTTTTTTATTACGTTTTGAATGGTGGAGATCGGATTTTGAGGTGTGAGTAAATACATACAAATTTTCGATCAAAGCAGTTTTTATTTTCGGAAAATTCTACGCAGCGCTTTTCAAATTATTATTGTGCATAATAAAACCATTGGATCAAGCCAAGAATTTGATATATTATTCTAAAAATATTGAAGTTCAACATGAATGGTGGAGATTTGGATATGAGTTCCGAAAAATTTTATAACGAATTTTAAACGGAGCTGATCCTGTTTCCAAGAACTATTTGTCTAACTTCTTTTGAAAATTAAGCTATGCACAATTTAATTGTGGGATGAAGTTGAATTTTGGGTATAATATGTATGATATGTAGTGGTTAAATATGAATAGTGGTGGAGATCAGGTCTTGAAGATTTGTGAGCGCGAGTAAGGGTTGTGATGCTTGCATTTTATTTATTGATTATTCTTATGATCATATACTAACGGACTGAATGAGGTCTATTTGTTGAGTTTGTATTAATATTGGTTTTTGAGGGCTAATCTATGTGTTTCATGGACCTTAACCCGGGAATGGTCAATGCAAACAAACGGGATGAGGTTGCGTGTTCAAATATCCAAGGTCGATTCATTTTGTTGCTCGAAATCCGAGGCGAGGAGGTCGCGTATGAATCAAACACAACAAAATCACCAAAAATCAAGATAAGTATTTATTTTCTTTTGTCAAATCGAGGATATACAAGTTGGGGTCATATACGTTGGTAATAGGTGACAATTGTGATGTGTTTAAAGGATGATGGTATGGTTTGGTTGATTGATTTGGTTGTCATATGAAATACTTGCTTACTGACTTGATTTACATGGGGGTAGACTTATGGTTTGATTATTGAGTATGGTGTGATGATTGGTAATCAATATGCATAAAAATATCAAATATATTATTTATGCCTGATTGACGTAATCACAGGTCGTATTTACATGTGATATCTGCTTTGTTTTATTAGTGGTTAATGTGATCGAATATTATGGAATCTGGGAATTATTAGATTGAGGTTTTTAATTTTGTACTCTCCGGATTTTGAAGAAGATGCTGAAGTTTGATGTATAAATCTCTATTCAGGATGGTTGAAGCTCTGATATAGTTATGTGATTGATAACAATTAATTATGTGGATGGTCTACATAAGAATTGTGTGTTTACATGTTATGGTCATTATTGTCATATTTATTTGAAATCCACCAGTTATTTGACAAATTGATTCTAGTATTTGGTAATGGGTTCTTCTATTATTTAGTTGATTTTGCATGAGAATGTAAGTATGCGAATTCTAACGAATTGATGGGTGGTACTCATTGGTTTTATAAGATCGGAGAAGGCTTGATGAGTTTGATTTCTTTGATGAGTTCTTTTATAACAGGTTAATTTCATAATTGTGGACGCAGATAAAGGTTGCGATGCTTAAATGATAACTATCTATGAGGTTGCGGGTCTAAGGTTGATTTACCGTTGTCCAGTTTGCCCCCTGAACAGGGAGGTACAAGGTTTATAGCTGCGAAATATAATTGGGAAACCTCTATGTTGATTTAATGAGGTGAATGGGCCTGGAGGCATTCAAAGGAAAAGATAATTTTTCTATTATTTGGTTTGGTGGATGTATCTTTCATATATGTTAGCCTGTTTGCTCGATTTTATTGGTCCGATCGTATGCGTGTGACATTCAGGTTCTTTTGGTGTCACACAATTAATTATGAGTTTGGATGAGGTTTAAAATTTGTAATTAGTAGGATAATTATGCGTGGGGCTTTTAATGGGATCTGAGTGCTTGGGTATATTTGGGTTAATGTGCTACTAATGTTTTTGTTGAAAGTGGAAGATGGATTCATGTAGTTTAACACTTGGTTGGGGAGTACTTATTTGATTTTATATGGTTATGAGGATATGCTTATGTTTTTAGAGATAAGCAAGATGAGTTTTGACTAAAGATTAAGTGTTTATCGACTCCCAAGGTACTTGAATGAGTAAGATCATGAAAACACACTAAGAATTGCTTATTCTTGCACATTCCCGTATGAAAATACTGCAGCGCCACACTCCAGTAAAATGATCATAACTCACTGTTGGATGATCTTTTTTGAGATCCGATTTTTGTTTTGGAAACTAGACTTGAAGATCTTTCCATTAGTATATAGTTTGTTCTCTAATTACTTACCAATTAAAGCAGTTTAATCTTCAAAATTAGAATATATGCTGAGAACTTTGTGTCAGTTTTGTTTTGATCCTATATGGCTTGGTGGTGATATGATATTTGTGGTTGTGGGAAATGGAGATATTTGATTTGGAAAATGCTTGATTAACATGTTATTGGCGCGAGTAAAGTTGTGATATTCGGATGATATTTTCTATGATTATGCTAACGAATATGAGTGCAGGGCCTGTTTAGGTCGTATTAACTTAGGGTTAATTTGTGGGTTGCCCAACATGTATTCGGAGATGGGTAACCCAATGCGAAGAGGTTGCCAATGTTTAAGGCCATGTACCAGGTCGTGCATCCAAACATTGACAAAAAGGAGATCGGGGAATTATGCTACCTAAAAACAAAAGGTCGCGTAATTGGATATTCGAGGAGAGGTGAATTTTTCTATAGCACCAATATAAATACGTATCGGGTACGCTTTTTGAAATCTCATAAAAGGGATGGTTTTTGATTTTATGCCCTATTTATTTTTATGTAGTTGAGCATGGGGGGAATAATTGATTTATGCGATTTAATATTGTTAACTTAAAGTGATTTGGGACGATTTAAATGGTTATAGTGTGTGATTCAATTTAAATAGTTTTATGATATGAGTTACGGAGAATACATATAACTAACATGTTATGGTCTCCGCGACCTCTTTACGGTCTTATGCAACCTCATTATGCAGAACAAGGTATGAATTTATGGTTATGAAAATGTTTAAGCCTCAACGGCCATAGATTTTATGGGTTTTATGTTTAAATTCCGACGCTTTCATTAGGTCGACGATGGTTAAAGTCCGACGCTTTCATTAGGTCGGCAAGAGATTTTATGAATATGGTTAAAGCCTCGACGCTTACATTAGGTCGGATGGTTGTTTTATTACGCCTAGAGGGAGGTTATGAAGTTTGTGATTGTGGAAAGTGGTGTTTTTGTGGCGGGAGAAGGTAACTTCTGGACAAAGTTGGTGATTGTGGAAAGTGGTGTTTTTTGTGGCGGGAGAAGGTAACTCTGGACCGGAGGGCACTTCTCCCGTAGAAAGTTTGTGATTGTGGAAAGTGGTGTTTTTGTGTCGGGAGAAGGTAACTCTGGATCGGAGGGCACTTCTCCAGTAGAAAGTTTGTGTTGTGGATAGTTGTGGTTCTTGTGGCGGGAGAAGGTAACTCTGGACCGGAGGACACTTCTCCCGCACAGAGTTAGTGATGAGAAGTTGTGATGGGAAGATGTGTTTTTGTGATGAGAAGTAGTTGTGTTTTTGTGATAAGAAATAGTGTTGAGAAGTTTTGTTTTTGTAATGAGAAGTAGTGTTGAGAAGTTGTATTAAGAAGTGGTGTTGAGAAGTTGTGTTTTTGTAATAGTGTTGAGAAGTTGTGTTTTTATGATGAGAGGTCGTGTTGAGAAGTTGTGTTTCTGTGGTGGGAGAAGATAACTCCGGCCGGAGGGCACCTCTCCCGCATAGAGTTTGTGTTTTGAAAGTTGAGTAATTCTTGTGATATATGATAAATAAAGTTGTGCGAGCTATTCTAATGGTTTTCTATGACTAAGTGGTTGTGGTGTTTGATTTACATGTTTTTCTTATGATCGCATAGATGGTTGTTCTTATGCGAGCTAATATGCTCGGAGTGCTGGTTAATTATGTTGTTATGGGTTATGGTTTGATTGTTCTTAGGATCTTGCGATCCCATGGTGAGAAGTGTGACTGGTTGTATTTTTCGTACGARCRATATTAGCTTGAAAYTTTGTTTCGTATATGGTTGATGGCTTTTATATAAGTTTTAAATGTAGATTTGTACATATTGAAAGTTAACGAGTTGTGCAGATAAAATCGAAAAGTGTTTGCAGGAATGAAAGGTTATTTATATAGGCTACGAGCATGAATGCAAGTCTTTCAAACAGTTGTTTCAGAGGAAAGTTGTGTTATTGTGGCAAGAGAAGGTAACTCCGGACTGGAGGGTACTTCTCCGGTATGGAGTTTTTGTTGTGGAAGTTTGTGTTTTGTGGAGGGAGAAGGTAACCCTGAACCAGGGTGGACTTCTCTCGGTTATGGTGTTTTACCCTTTGGGGCGAATGGTTTTGTGTTTTACCCTCTGAACCGGAGGTTGGTTTCATTACCCGTTGGGGCGAGCTGTGAGCATTTTACCCTTCGGGGTGGATTGTGTGTTTTTACCCTGCGGAGCGGTTGTTTTGTTACCCGTTGGGGCGGGCTGTGTGCGTTATACCCTTCGGAGCGGATAGCTATTTTCAATAACACTTGGCGAGTTATTTTCATGGTTTTTATATGGTTAGAAGTTGTGGTTGTGTTATTTTATATGTTTGGAAGAGGTATGACTTACATATCTTTTTCAAGGTATTATGGATGGTTATGTCTGTGCGAGCTACTATGTTTTATATGCGAGCTGATTTTAGCTGAATCTGATTATTTGTGATTCGTGGTGTGATTATTTTTCTCATGGTCTTAGGAGGATGGGAAATATGATTGTGATTGGTTACGAATTCGTGCGACCTATGTGCAAATCAGGTTTATTTGACACTTACTTTTTGTGGATAACTTGGTTGGACTACGTGACTGTATTGACTTGGGGGACTACATAGGCGAGATTTATTGAGTTGACGTGGCTTGGTTGTTTTGTTTTACTTGCATTAATTAAACATGGGGGACTGAGTAGTTTTCAGTCCCATGTTATTGTTATATGGTTACAAGTGGATTGTGTGCGGTCTAACTATTTTATTCGAACTTGGGGAACTGAATGGTTTTTCTGGGTCATGTGTGATTTGATGTGGTTTTTGCTTGATTCGGCATATATTTAATGAGTGTGTTATGGGCTAACACTTTTGTTATATGGAGTAAGCTGATGCTCTTATTTAGATTAGTGATGATTTGTGGGTGTAATGGTTTACTGGCCGACCTATTTTAGGTAGATGATATCTTTATGGTGGTTTTATGGGTTTCTGTGCCTTTATGGTTAATGCAATCTTGGGCCTTGATGGGCTATTATGGTTTATGGTATGGGGTCTTGGCGGGCTAAAGAAATGGTTATGGTTATAAGGTGATGTTTAAGTAGTGATTATGGTGGTATGGAATGTTTTCTTGATCGATCTGTTTTAGGTCGAGTAAATGGCTTATGGTGTTTTGAATTTTCAAAGGCATATGATTGTATTTTCTTGTATTATTGAGTTCGAGTATAACTTCAGGTCGTGGATGAGAGCTATATGGTTTCAGGTCAGGGGACTTGGTCTGGGGACTCGTAGTTGTCTCATACGAGTTGATTATTTTATCTTAAAATAAACGAGCGAGTTCAGCGAGCTGGTATTTTTGGAGGTCGCAGGTATGCTTGGTAATTTACAGTGGGATGGTTGATATTATAGCTCGGTTTGTCGGGTTGTGTGATCCCGAAATATGGTTTGGTAAGGTGGAATGATGATTTACTTATGTATTTTTGTTTTATTGTTGTTTTTAAGTGGTTGTGCTCTTTTGATTATGTTTTTACATGTCCTACCTGATTTCGTGCCTCAATCAGATAGAACATGGAGGACTAGCTGATACGGACCAAAATGTCTATACGTAATATTATTTGATATATGAGTGTATTTATGGTAAGTGACTTCATTTTCTAGAGAGTGTGTTCCTCTGGGAGGTGAGCGAGCTGAATGGTTTTAGTGGAAGAGTGAGCGAGTTGGTTTGTGGAGTAGCGACCTGGAGTATAAGGATGAGTTCTAATATAGGGTCACGACCTCTTGTGATTTGAGTTGTGTACTTGAGCTCGGTTATGGGTTTTTGTGAATATCAAGCCTGCGGGCTTATTGTGAGTAGTTTATGAGGTTTCGATGGACTGTATGGAAAGAATAATGGGACCAGGCCTATTCTATTAATTTAATGAGAGGTTTATTGTTTATGGGAACTTAGCATATTGGAGGAATCCTAATTATAATTCAGTTGTGGTATTTATGGAATTATGGTAGGAGAAGGTAATCATGACTTGGGAGGACTTCTCTTGTATCTATAAAAGGAGGTGTATACCTCTCTTTATTCTCTAAGTCGATATTGCTCTATCGCATTACTGTTTTATATTTGAAGAGAAGTGTTGAGTGTTTTGATTTCGCTTATTAACTTAAGCGTCGGAGGGTCTTAACGGACCCGAAATCCGGCCCGTCTGAGGCGCTGTTTTGCAGGACCAACTAGGTCGTTAGAAGGATCACTGAAGGCTCAGCAGGTCATTGTAACGTATTTAGAATCTATTTCAGATCGCTGATCTCAATTTTGAGGTTAGTACCCCCTATATTTGGTAGCCCAACTTTTTGGACTTATCAACCAGTTATTACAGAATCGACTCCGACATATATTTATGTTGAAGCGAAACCAATACGAAGCAGACTAACTCAACTATTACAAAATAGAGCAACACACGCATCAAAAGTACAAGAATATAACACACACACAAAAAAAAAAACAAAAAAAAACGTACAATATTGGAGAAACATACAACCCTAAGCAGCATGCATGTTTCCTAAATTAGAAAGCCAGCACTAGGGGTAAAGTAGAGAGTTTATGGGGCTGGTTTCGTAAAATTCTAATATATTTAAAATATTATTGGGGTGTTTTCATTCATGGGGTCAATTCATCAAATTTTGGGGTACAAATATCCGGTCCCTTAACTAAATTCTTAAAAATTTTTTAATTTTTAATTTTTATTTTTATATTTTTACTGAATATGCCCGTGTAAGAGCGAGTTACCATACTAGTTTTCTACTATGCATAAAAACACAACATTAGTTGTTGTGCTCCAAAAGACGTATTTTAACGGACAACATCAATAATTTTGAAAATCAAGTGACCACCTTTTACATGTTGTTATGTTTTTTCTATCTCTTTGGAGGGAAACTTATGTAATTCAAGATTAATTTATACATTTGAAACACTTGATAAATAAACAAAATAAAATAAAAAATATTGTAACCATGAATACGTTATTAGTGATGCCTCTAAAGTTATTGATATAGAAATAGTTCAAATAATTGTAGTATTATATTTTATATAGTATTGAATTTAAAAAACATGTAGTTAATTCTCACAAGCACATCTTAACCAAGGATGACTTTTGCAAAATATTTTAAACCGAATCTTATGAATACAGATTCGGTTTAAGGATCCGTATCCGTAAAATTTGAACCGAACCGAATCATTCCAAACACTTGCAAACCGAATCAGTCCTCATCATCTCTTTCACATCACATCGCAATTAATATGACGAAAATATAAATCTACATATCAGAAGCCACCGCCCTAGAAATTTCCCCCCAGGTGAGATACAAATACGTGCTACGATGCAGAAAAGATCTCGATTATGGAGGCGGTGACAAGAGACTTCTCCGTTATCGTTTCAAGAACAAGAAGCTTCTCGAAGATGCCCTGACCCACCCTTTCTACACCCTCCTACCAGCGCCTCAAGTTCGTCGGCGCCGCTGCTCTCGGCTTGGTTATTTTCAACTACTTTTTCCTAAAATATCTCGATCTCGACCAAGCCAAGCTCTCGCTCATCGAAAAGCACCGAGAAACTCGCGCGCTTTGCCGTACGCCACCACCTCTACAAGTATGTCCGGCAAAACGTCACCGCGCTTGATGAAAAGGTACGCCCTTTTTTTTATGGTTCTAATTTTGTAGGGTTTAAATGTTGACCCGACTCGATAAAAGTTCGCTCGACCTCGTTTAAAAAGACTCGTTTAATAAATGAGCAAACTCTAAATTCATGGTATTCGGCTCGTTAGAGCGGGTGGGTTCGTTAGTGAGTTCTAGAGTGAGTTCGTTATTAAACTCGTATAAATTAAACTAATAATTTAGTTTTAATTTTAATTTTTATACTTGTTCATATGAAAAATATAGAAATATATATATATAAACTTATTTGTTTAAGTATCTTAGTAGGTGTATTATATACTTTAAAAATATTTTATTTTATTTTTGTAATAGTAGGTGTATTATATACTTTAAAAATATTTTATTTTATTTTTGTAATAAAGTAAAGATAATTTAATTAATAATTAATATCTTTTGAGCTCGTTTGGCTCGATTAAAATCGAAAAAGCTCGCGAGCCATCGATATGTTCGTTAAAAAAAGTTCGAGCTCGAGCTCGATAATAAACGAACAAGCTTAAATTCTCTAAACTTAACTCGGCTCGGCTCGTTTACTGCCCTAGTGCTTACTCTTGCAATTGATGGAGATTTAGATTAGTGGGTTTGCTAGAACTCTTAATGGTAAAGTTTGTTGAGTTATCTAACAAGCACTTTCCATTGAATATGTTATCAGATATGTTATCAGGAAGCTGAGCCAATTTTTCCACTTTGAATTCTAGCAAACTCTTATACTTTCATAGGCGGGCCCTGTGTGGGAGGCCCGTTCATTGGTTTTGTGTGAACGCACGCCTGATACACTTTAACATCCCATTGGTTTTGTGTGAACGCACGCCTGATACACTTTAACATCCCATAAGAAAGGCATAGATTTATCAAGATTTCCTGAGTGAGGGACATCAAGATGGTGTTATTTACTATTTAGACTTGTCTGGATTATTCCATTGTGTGTTCGTATCATATTTCTTGTCTTGGTAACAAGAGTTATTTACCAATGTATGAAGTGGCTCAGATTTACACTTTATCGGATGAATAATATTCATTCATATACATGTTGATGCAATTTATTACATAAGATACGTCTCATTCTTCTGAATTGTTCAATGCAATATTACAAAATGGAACAAGGAAGTGGAATAACAAATTTGAAACTGTTACTCTTATCATAATTTGTTTCATTTTACAATTATTAAATATTCCCATCAAGAAGTGCTGTACAATTTACAAAACAAAGGCAAATTATAAAAGGGGCACATGGAGTTTTGAAAGATAACTGAACTTCCTGGCAGCTAGTTAGATCAAACCTGAAGGGTAGTTTTTGTAATTAACTGTATATGGCTTTATTATATCCCCAACAAGTCTACTATCCCTCGACCGGTGTTTTAACCGGACCGGACCGGCCGGTTCGACCGCGAGTCGGTCCAGACACTCCCCAAATACCGTTTGGGCTGTCAAACCAGTCAAAACTGGCAAAAAAAGGGTTTGGGCATTTTTATTTTTATTTTTTTTTATTGAATCTTTTTTAATAAAAATATTATTGAATATATTTACACCATTATTTTAATTTTTGGCTATATTAGATATATTTTTATTTCTATATTAATATGCTAAACTAAATTTTTAATTATATTATTAAATAAAAATATATTTTATTAAAACTGGTAATACCGCCGGTTAAACCGGTCCGACCGGATGAACCGCTTATCGGTGGCTTGACTGATCACCAGTACGGTATTTAAAACATTGCTCAACCACTAATGAAATATAAGCTCATTTTCGAATAAATAGCACCAATTTATTATTTTTTTTTTTCCCTAAAATACCATGCACCGATCAAGTAAAAAACGAACTCAAATATGTGCACTTTCTTGAAAGCAGTAAGTTAATTACAATCACACTGAGATAGGATTAGAGCTTAATCAATAATTGGTTCAATCTACAACCGTCCCGACTGTCTTTCATAGTCTTTTTTTGGTTTTTGTTGTTAATAATATACAATCCTACTATGTGCGGTCCCCCTTACAACAGGTATGCTAACGATATTGAGTATCGACTGTTAAATCCATTCTCCAAATAAAGTTTTTCTCTCAGTAAGAGGAAAGACGAGTAAACAAGACGAAATTTATCACACAACTTACACTGTTATGTCTCTCTTTTTTTTTTCTTCTTTTTTTTTTTTTTTTAATTTTTATTTTTAAACTTCCTTTGAGCTTTCAAATCTATCACTGTGACCGAGATTATGCCTCTGCTTCCTCTTTGGTAAGCAATATGCAAGAGATAATCTGCTGCGTCTTGGGCCAATCTGTATTTCAACGGAGTAAAAGGCGTCTGCCCCAAGTAATATAGGTCAACTTGAGGCCTGCTTGGCATATAAAAGTCAGTCGTCAGTACTTCAATCATAGTTTGGAAGAAGACATGCTTCAATTTGGAAAAAAAAAAGCATCTGTTTATAATACAAGACGAACAGTCCTATTTATACGCATTAGACAACAATCTAGAAAACAGTATCCGTCTGAGTTACAACAAGAATAAAAAGATGACATCAATAATGGTTCCCAATCCTAGTTCTATGGTTATTATTTATTTATTTATTTATTTTATTTCCTGATTACTTGTACTTTGTTGTTTTGGACAGTTGGGTTTGGACTATTAAATCACTTGCCAAGTTTGGAAGAAGAATTATAGATTGATTTTGAAATATAAGAATTCACTTTGGAAAGAATTAAATGACCTTAAAAGAATTATACCTCAACTTTTAAATTTATAACTAGAGCATATATACAGGGATTTGTAAAAAATAAAATAAATACTAATTATTAATTCAAAACAACAATAATATTGAAAATGAACACACACTAAGGGTCCGCTCCAAATTCTGAATCACAATTCATACATATATATAACCTGTAATAATTTTAATTGTGTGTTGTGCTCCAACGCAGAAATGTGACAATGCCAAGCTGTTATTTCATGATACTTTAACTATTCCTGGAGTTTAGCTTATGTTGTAAATAACATCTTTCGCCTTTTAAACTATGGTATTTCGCGCTTGTGTTTTAGGTACGGGAATTTGTGCTGATTGCCCAAAGAAAGGACGAAGCCGATAGTTACGGTGGGTTGGTGAAAGCTCCGAAAGTTCTTGCCGACATCATGGAGTCATTGGCCGCTGATGTGTACGTTGATTGCAACTTTTACTTGAAGGCTATGTGGATGGTTAGCTCTAATTCCTTTTCTGTGTTTCCTTATTGTCTAAATATTATGGTTATCTGATTATGTGATCTTTGTGTAAATATTTACATTTCATGAAATGCAAAAGTGTCTGAAATATAGCTAATTGTTTATGTGGTAAAAAAAAAATGATCTCCCATTTGTGACTTAAATTTCTATTCCTTTTGTTGTAGATTATTAAAAAGGCGTACCTTTTCATCAAACGTGGTGACGTTGTGTCGGACATACTTGTAGAGGTGGTGGCGAACGGCTACGCGCGCGAGTTTTTCGGTGCTGATATTTGCGGCGCGGACGAGCGAGAGCTTGCCTTGGTCGAGATCGGGATATTTTAGGAAAAAGTAGTTGGAAATGACCAAGCCGAGAGCGGCGTCGCCGACGAACTCGAGGCGCGGGTAGGAGGCGGAGCCGGTGTAGGAAGGGTAGGTCAGGGCATCTTCGAGAAGCTTCTTGTTCTTGAAACGGTAACGGAGAAGTCTCTCCACAGCGCTCACCAATGCCTCCATAGCCGAGATCTCGTGGTTTTCTGCATCTTCGTCCATGGGCAGCACGTACGTGTATCTCACCGTCGGGGGAAATTTTCTAGGGACGTCCATAGCAGCGGGGGCTTCAATATGTAGATTTATGTTTTCGTTGTACTGAAACTGAAAGGAGATCGAGAGAAAATCAAGTGCGATGCGAAAGAGATGCTGAGGAGCCTAAAATTTGTCCTCTCTGCTGTGCTTGTTAAGATTCGGTTTAAACTAAGATTTTGCAAAATCATCCTTAGTTAAGATGTGCTTGTTACTTGGAGATTTTTACTTGGAGATTTTGAGGACAAATAAGAATGTAAGCTTTTGATCAGTATCCGTAAGATTCGGTTTAAACTAAGATTTTTTTAAATAGATGTTTTTGTTTTATCTTAAATGTTTTGATATTGAATTAAAATACCATTCCCCACTTAATCAGAACCTCTAAATTAAAAGTTGGTTATGAATAATGCTAAGATCAATGGATGTAAATGCAGGGGTCTGGGAGGTATGTTGACTTCACGGTGACACCGTAGTCATTTCCTAAAATATAATATTATAATTATTTGAATTATTTCTAAATTAATAACTTTCATTTCCTAAAATATAATATTATAATTATTTGAATTATTTCTAAATCAATAACTTTAGAGGCATGACTAAAATGTGTCATGGTTACAATATTTTTTATGTTATTTTTTTATTTATAAAGTGTTTCAAATATATAAATTAATCTTGAATTACATAAGTTGTTCCCTCCAACAAAGACATAAAAAACATAACAACATTTAAAGGGTGGTCTCTTGGCTTTCAAAATTATTGATGTTGTCCGTTAAAAGACGTCTTTTGGAGCACAACAACAAATGTTGTGATTTTATGCATAGCAGAGAACTAGTTTAGTAACTTGTGATTACGTGGGCATATTCAATAAATATATAAAAATAAAAAACAAAAAAATAAATTTAAGATTTTAGTTAAGGGATCGGATATTTGCATCCTAAAATTTGATGAGATGACCTCATAAATGAGAACACCCCAATAATATTTTAAATATATTAGGATTTCACTAAGCCAATCCCATAAATTTCTTACTTTACCCAGTCAAATATATAATATATAAAAAAAAAACATAATTTAAAACAAAGAAAAAAGAAGAAGAAAACTTATAGAAAAGCAAGAAGAATAGAAAGGAAAAAAATGAGAAGAAAAAATGCAAAAAAAAAAAAAATCATTTTTTTTTTTGCAATTAAATAACGAGAAGATGGATCATAATACTCAATCAAACATATATGGTAAGTCTTTTATTTTTGTAAAAATTGATGCTCCTCTAAAGAAAGTTTGAAAAAAGAAATCTGGACTATCGTAGGGTTCGACTCTGGTTTCACAAATTATGATGTAGTGTTCGAATTTTTTTTGAACAAATGTGTAATATTCAAAAATTTTTTAGAACACTCCGTTACTTGGTAAGAAACAGACTGTTCGAAGCAGTTTTTTGAATTTGAAATTCATGTTCGAAAATTTAGTTCGAACAATCTTTTTTTGCCTGAAATTATGATATGTTCGAATTTTTTTTCGAACAACCTATTTATGTTTATCATTACCAGTTCGAACAATACCCCGACAAGTCCAATGAACTAATTTATGACCAAAAAGTGATGGGCAAAAACTTAAACGTGACCGCCACACGACGGAGCCCAAATTCGATCCAAACCCGTACCCACCCTAGTAAAAGTGGACCATATAAAAGGGAACATTACTTACCCTATTCTTCTTCTTCATCCTCGCTCTCTCTCAGCAGAGGCCCCCCTACGCCACCTTCGTTACACCACCTCTGCAAATTTTACAACCACGCCTCCGCTCCCACTTAATACCGCGCCTCTGCCGCCAATTAACACCGTACTTTCTCTCATTACCATGATCCCAATTTCTTTCAATTATAATCGTAAGTTCCTTCAATATATCAGCGCAATTGATGCTTTCTTCACCGATTTTCCGCCGCTGATGGTAGAGATACTTACTTTTCTAATTTTATTTTCCCTAATTCATATTTCGAATAATCTTAATCTCCATGTGTAATTTTATTTGCCATAGTTTTATGGTATTTTTTTGTTGATGAACCTGTTAACTACAATTCCAGGTCAATGGCTGCGATCTCCGGTGATCGCCGTTTGCGCCAGCCTACGACGAGTGTGCCTCTGTCTGGACGGGTCTCAACGGATCCCCGACGAGTGGTGACGATAGAAGATAGCAGATTATGGTGACGAGGAGAGCGGTAAAACTGTTGATTCTTATAAATAAATGTAGGAAGTTTTGTTAATCAAGAATAGTAAAATTGAAAAATATCTCTTTAAACTGTAGTAATTTGGCACTTTATCTTTATCTTTTTTCCTTGTTCTGTTTGATTTTGTAGATTGAATTAGTAATGTGGCATTTTCTCTTTCAAACTGTCACTTTCTATATTAAAATTGATACTTTTCTTTATAAAAACGTCTATTAGTCTTACATTTCTTACAATATATTTGTATTTTTACTTTGACCTTTTGTTGCGAGTACAATTCCATATACTTGTGATGTTATGTTTGTCGTTTGAGTGAATTATGCATTTTTAATGATTTTATTGTGTTGGTTCATAATTGAATAGAGAGTTATCTTGTGCACCAAACAAATTTTGTTTTAGGAGTGTTGCAATGTTATTTTAGTCTTCATAAAATAAGAGATTATGCCTTTAAATGCACTGGGATTAGCAATGTTAAGGAATCTTGATAAGATGGGTATCGATGGAGAAGACGAAGTACATGTTGTGTTTACTATGACCAATAAACTTTGGGCGATAATTTTGAGTTAAACGTGAGCACAATTTAGCAAGAATATGCCCAAAAATAATCATAAATTGACCAATTTTCTAATTTTCACCCGCATATATTTCAAAGAACTGTAGTTTAATGAGTGTGAGTCGCCACAATTTTGGACTATGGTCTCTTATATTTTGAAAATTTGTTGCTACTATTTTTATTTTATTTTTAAGTTCTTTATATAGAGATGTTAGCTTGGATTTTCATCCTTTTATGTTGAATGACTTTTAGTGTTAACTGATATTATGGTTTATTTTGTTGTTATTTAAGTTATTAATTAGTGAATAACTACAGTCTATTATTAGAAGGGATAGAAGAAGGTTGTTTTCAACAAAAGGGAGCGTGAGCTGGTGAAAGATCAATTGGAGAAGCATGCGGAAAATAAACTTTAATAAATAGTGAAGGATCAAGGAACTGAGACGGTGAAGGATCAATCAGAGGAGGGTGCGACAAAAGAAATTGCAAAAATCAGCGAAGGATGATTTGAGAAGAAGATAAAAGAAAAAAAAAAGGCGAATACTGAGTTGAAGAGGAACTGAACCAGTGAAGGATCTTTTTATGTAAAATATATATATATTATTATTATTATTGAGGTAAAAATATTGTTTTGAATAATAATATTAGTAGCTTATGAGATGTGTTCATAAATATTGCAATACCATTGTTATTGTTAGCTGTAAATCATTGTTATTGATATTGTTGTTTTGCATGTTAATGTTAATAGCTTTGTTTTTTATGCAGAGAAAATTGTCACATTTGCACCATAATATGTCACTTTTTGGCTGAAAAGTGTCACTTATTGCAAATAAATGTTGATTTACAAATTATATTATCAAGTTAGCATTTAAACTCTATATGCCATTTTATATTATATTGCTCTTTTTAATTAATACGTTCACCCTATTATCAAAGACAATCACTTTTACGAATTACATTATGTGTATTTTTTCAGTTAAAAGTGTCACTTTTGCATTAAAAAAAATAATTGTTGAATGTGTATTACGTTTACTATGTTACAGTAAATAATTCACTTGAATTGGTAATCATTAAAATAAGGCTAGTGTATTGTTATGGTGATTATATAATCTTATTACATGTTGTGGTAATTCCATCATCAATTGTGTGATCTTTGAAAACATAACTGCTTCAAATGTATACTACAATTATTGTGTTATAAAAATTAGCTTAATTGAGTTGAAAATCATTAAAACTATCGGATGAATTGGGAAAAAAAAAAAAGAGAGAGAGTGAGCTAAATTTAGTAGATAATCATCGAGTACAAGTTCAATGTCTTACTACTGTATGTGGTCATCTATTATTATTTATGGTAATCTATGAATAAACACCATTGTTTCAAAATATCATGATTATAGTGTTAGATAATGTTATTACTACCTGTGAAAACCAGACGAATTGAATACTCGACACCCCCTCCCCCAGAGGGCTTTCTATAAATATCTTCATTTATTGATTTGCCATGTTATTGAGACCTAATTCAGTGATGAATATGATTTTGTAGATTTCCAGAATTGCAACAACTCGTTGCAAAGAATATGGTTCTAAGTCTAAGAAATATAAACGACACTTCAATGGGGTTCCCCGCAACCTTGATTCCGATGAAAATGCTATGTAATAAGATAAAAATATCTTATATTATACTTATGGACAATTTTCCAATATTTTACTTTATTTTTATTGACTTTTACTTTACTCCTATTGACCAACCGAATTCTAATAATCATCAAAAATAATTGTTCTTGCAATAGTAATACATTAAATTATAATTTCAATATATAATTAAGTTATTAAATTATATCAACAAATAATAATAAATAAATTATTGTTATGGTATGATGAGTATCAACAAGTAGAAATCCTAAAACATAAGGTACAAGGAGACTACCAAAGTGAGAAACTACTTGAATAGAGATAATAAGTTATGAGTTGACACACAAATTCTATCAATTTAGATCTGAAAGTTCATTCGAGTGGATGTAGCTACACACACCATCATACACGAGGGTGTATGAAATAACTTGCCTATGCATTCTCACCTGAAAAATATTTAGCTTAAAGAAGTTGAACAAGTAATCACACACATGAATGCATTTTATTAAAGACAATAATAAATCAAGAAAAATGCATTTTATTAATAAAATAAAATCGTTTTACAAGAAGCATTCAATGCTCGCCGGAAACTACTCTTGACTTGAGGATCTTTGACAGGAAGTAGGAGATGGAACATATACCAGTTGAATCAGGGAACAGGCAACAACTCTGCTCATACACAATATACAAACATAAAAAAAATAAAAAGAAGAAAAAATCATTTCTTCTTTGAATAGTCTCTTGGTCCGAATATAGTTGATCCAACTCTCACATTCGTACTGCCCAATTCAATCTGCAGATATCAGACGAGCAATAAGTAGCGGCAGAGCCAAGATACTAACTTTTAGACCAAAACACAAAGCTCTTATCTTACTCTCACATAAAAATATGTAAATTGCAATTCAGTCATTCTTTCAAAAATAACGAAACAAAAAAGCTTATAAGAAATAATGGTCAAGTAAATCACCATAAGTTGAGCCCAATACTTACTGCTTGCTCGAAGTCACCAGACATGCCCATTGACAGCTCACACTGAGACTCTTCCATACCTATTGACTTGCATACCTCAGCTCGACAGGTCAATAAAGCCTATGGCATTGAAGAATGAAAATCAGTCAGTATTCTGAATAATCACTAAACAAAACTCAATATCTTCAACTCAATTTTTTATCAGTGCACACACATCTGAGTCAAAGCGGTTAAGAACAAAACTAATTAGGCTACTGATAACAGTAAAAAACAAAATACAAGTCTTCTTCCATGAAAAAAATAACAATGACAATTAAAAAAAAAACAAATTATAGACAAAATGCAAGAAGGGCGAGGAAGCAAACTTTCAACTATACAAAAAGGGCATTGTTGGAAATTTCAATGATCACACGGTTTACTTCGTTTGAAAATTAATTGATTTATTATTACTATATTTTGTCTTTCTATCATTATTTCATATTTTGATTGGAATCATGTATATTAGGAAAGATCTTATTGTTTCCTGATTAGGAATGTTTTAGTTCATCTTGTTTCCTAACTTAAGTAATATATTAAACACTTTTGTTGTAGATATCCTGTTACTTGTTTTATAGGTTTCCTATGATGCCTGCATAAATATGAAGAGAGCGTGCATCATTATAACAGCAAGATTCAACATCCAATCTCATCAGGTGATCCTGGAACAATGGAGATATATATCACCTTAAAGTTGTCAGGAGTTGAGGTGTAGTCCGGCATCCCTATTGTCATTAATCCAGAAAACTCGAGATTTGGGCAGCCTAGCTTCACATGCTTAACAAGATCCAAACATTCTGATGGATTTACTCCGGACTTGGCTGCATAAGACAGTGGCGTAACCACAATTTCTTTCTTCTTTTTATTTTTTTAATTTTTTCCAAGTGTAAAAATACAATATTTTCTTAAGCTGTTCAATCATGAACTACTACTCCCAAGTCATACTAATCTTTTTTTTTTTTCCACACATTAATTGAAAGAGACTTAATTTCATTACTCACATACTTCTCCGCTGGTGTTCACTTGAACCAAAACCTTCAGAGGCTGCCTTCCAATATTAGAAACTACACGATCAAGATTATTGGCAACCTGTGCACAGATATAACATGGTAAAACTGTCATTTTGGCCTCTTTTAACAAGCATCAGAAATATACTTGAACAACATAAAAATATTCAGAAACTTGGGTATCATATTTTTTCACTGAAATATCATCAATATACAATTTCTCCCTTCTGCATTTTTCTTGGTAAATGAAAGAGATTTAACAGCGCAATCATCTTATCCACTCACCAAATCATCTAAGGTAAAACTTAGAAGATGAGAAAGTATACTCACATACTAAAATTAAAAAAATAATAATAATAAATCTAGAACACATGAAAAATATTTAATTTGGGGAAAACTCAAAGTCAACAGAAATTTTCATTCCAGCTG
>BMAC01000005.1:284047-300520 GCA_014905375.1 Phtheirospermum japonicum | reverse complement strand
GAGAAGGCATTACCGCTTTTAGTTTAGATTGTTTATACTTTGCCGCGTCACCAAATTTTGTATCACTTTTCGTTTTTATATCGTTAATGCAAAATAAAAAATAAAAAATACAGACCCAAAAAAACTACGAGCTGTGATCCTGTATTAGCCTGAGATGTTTGGGAAAATATCGTGTAGTGCCAAATTGATACTTTATTTCCCGTAACATATTGTGAAAAATTTTGTTTTTGTTCCTTGTGTCAAATACATAACTCCTATATTCCTCCTATTTGTTAATTCTGTTAACACCTTGTTGAGGTGTCAACTCCTTATACCTCCATTTTACACATATCTCTTCCTTATAAGTCAGAAATCTTATGTGTTAATTTGTAAAAAATAAGTATTTTTTACTTCCTTGTATAATTTTTGGCCCAGGACTTTTTTAGGGTTAGAAACATTCATTCTCTCTCGCATTATATATATATATATATATATATATATATATATATATATATATATATATACACACATATATCTCATATATTAAAATTGATAATTTTGTAACAGCCTATTTCGAACACTATCTCCAAATTTTTTGAAATTGCACTCCCTGTCTATTCGATCTACGAAATTGGCGTGGAGATTCATGGCCAATTGAAATGAACAGGATTAACGAGAATGTTGAATTTGGAGTCGGTTTGTAACAGGTTTGATTATGTTCCGCCCGGTGTTGGAGAAGCATATTATTTGTCAATAATGCTTACATCATTTCCGAGAAGCAGTTTGTCACGAAAATATACGTACCATTAACAACATTGTATACCCAACTTTCAATGCTGCATGTTATTATTTGGGACTGTTGGATGATGATAGAGAATACGTTAACGGTATTGTCGAAGCAATTTACTGGGGTTTACCGTCATTCCTAAGAAAACTCTTCGCATCATTGTTAATGTCTTCGAGTGTTTCAAGACCATAATATGTATGGGAAAAGACATGGCATCTACTTGCAGATGACATCTTGCGAAGACAACGTAGAATTTTGGGTATAGAAGGTAATTAGTCTTTAGTTTAATGAACTACTTTTTTTATAAATTTAAGATGTTCTTATTTTTTATGATATTTAATTATCTACTAATATAATTAACTTATATACTCAAATCTTGATAATTCTATATTACTTTGTTCATGTCTTCAACTAAATGATGATATGTTGAAAAACCATATCCTGATTGAATTGGAAAAACTTCTCCAAAGTAATGGAAAATCGATAAGGAATTTTTGCGATATGCCTTTGCCCAATGACTCTACATTGACCGATGGAAATAACAAACTTATCTAGTAAGAATTTAATTTTGATAGATGTCTTTTGGAAGTCGAACATCAGAAATTATGCTCATCACTAACAGATGAACAAATGACAATCTATTCAGAAATTCTAAGTGCGGCGACAAATGACAAGGGTGGTATTTTCTTTGTATACAGTTATGGGGGTACAGGCAAAACCTTCGTTTGGCGAACATTATCTACGGCTTTACGCTCAAAAGGTGAAATTGTTCTCAATGTTACTTCGAGTGGTGTTGCCGCACTTTTGCTTGCAGCTGGTAGAACTGCACACTCCCGATTTGGAATACCTTAACCATAACCGAAGATTCAATGTGTACAATAACACCTGGAACAGAATTAGCTGCTCTTTTTGATCGGAAAAAACTAATCATTTAGGATGAAGCACCGATGATGAGTAGATTATATTTTGAAACTTTGCATAAAAGTTTGAAGCATATTGCACCTGAAGAAAGAAAGGAATTACCATTTGCCGGTAATGTTATAGTTCTAGGTGGAGACTTTCGTCAGATTCTTTCTGTTGTGCCAAAGGGTAGTCAGGAGTATATTGTGTATGCCAGTATCTGTTCATCTAGATTATGGGAACATTGTAAGATTCTTCGATTGACGCAGAATATGAGGTTAACCGTCGGACAGTCAATGTCAAGATCTGTTGAACGTGAAATTCGCGATTTCTCCAATTAGATACTCAAAATCGGTGATGGAAAAATTGGTACTGAAGCAGATGGTCAAACTTTAATTGATGTACCTGACGATAGACTTCTTCAAACTTCAGGCGATCTTGTTGCTGCTATTGTTGAGAGCACTTATTCATCTCTTTTACAAAACTTTGGCCATCACTTATTTTTCGAAGAAAGAGCTATTCTTGCACCAACTAATAGTAATGTTGAGACAATGAATGAATACGTGATGTCGGTTCTTCTAGGTGATGAACATATGTAAATGGAGAAGTTCAGTATCAAGTGTACTCGATAGATTTTCTAAACACGATAAAGTGCTCCAGAATCCCCAATCATATTCTGAAGTTAAAAGTTGGAGTTCCGGTTATGTTGATTATAAACATGGATCAAGTTTCAGGGTTGTGCAATGGTACTAGATTAGTTGTTACGCAACTTGGAGATCGCATTATTGAAGCAAAGATTTTGTAAGGAACTAATGTTGGTATGAAGGTTTACATTCCACGAATGGCATTGACCTCTTCGGATAGTAGGGTCCCGTTCAAATTTTAAAGGAGAAAGTTTCCCCTCATTATTTGTTTCGCAATGACTATAAACAAGAGTTAGAGTCAAACTCTTTCTAATGTGGGTTTGTATTTGCCAAGACCAGTTTCTAGCCACGGTCAACTCTACGTCACAGTCTCTCGGATCAAGAGTCGTAAAGGATTAAAAAATTTAAGTTGTGACGTTGATGATAATATTGTTAATAAGACTGCAATGTTGTTTACAAGGAGGTTTTCCAAAATATCAAGTGAACGATTTTAAAAAGTTGTATTATTGAATATGATTTAATATTTATTTTTTTCGTTCTTTTTAATATATTTTTGTTCGATATGCCCGCGTAAACGCGGGTTTCTGAACTAGTATTAATATATTAATGCAAAATCCTCCTAATGTGTTTGCTTCGTATTCTTCTTTTGGCAAATAAAAAACTCTGGTGCTTCGTTTGCTTATGTGTCAGAACCTAATATTTACCTAATTTAATAATTTTCTTTTTATCGTATCTTAACTAATTTAATTATATTATTATATTTTTACTTATTCAATACTTTCCTTTGATTCTCTTAATATAAAAATAGAAATAAGTCATATATAATTAGTAGATAAGATCTATATTAATTATTTTAATTAAAATATAAAATACATATGAAATAATTCTAATTACAAAGAAAAATTATTATGAAAATAATTAAATAAGTTTTATTAATAATAGAATTTAAAATTATCTTATTTTTTGAGTTTCAAATATTCCATACAGGTAAGATATGAGTTATTTACAATAATCTAAGTATATAACTAAATATTAGTAATTTATTCAATTCAAACATAAAAATATTGAATTATATACTAATAATTAATAAATATTGATTAAACACCAGTACAATACGACACGGGTTGAGAGTATGATATCTTTTGAATATCTCAAAGTATGTAACTAATAATTATTAAATATTATATAAAATAATTTAATAATAATAATTAATAAAATAGATATTAGACACGGGTATAGAATGTGACACCTTTTAAATTTTTGTAAGTATGTAACTAAGATTATTAATAAATTTAATTTAAACATCAAATACAAAATTATTTAATATTTATAATAATTAATAATTAGATTAGACATGTACAAGGTACGGGTTGAGAATACATTATTTTAATTTTTTATTTTAGATTTAAATTCTGTAATTATCACAAATATTTTTTTATATTTATCTTTTGATAAGTCCCGCATGATATCTTTTGAATATCTCAAAGTATGTAACTAATAATTATTAACGAATTTATTCTAAATATTAATATATAAAATGATTTAATAATAATAATTAATAGAATAATATTAGACACGGGTATAGAATGTGGTGCCTTTTGAAATTTTGTAAGTATTTAACTAAGATTATCAATGAATTTAATTTAAACATCAAATACAAAATTATTTAATATTTATAATAATTTATAAATAGATTACACATGTACAGGGCATGGGCTGAGAATACATTATTTTAATTTTTTATTTTAAATTTAAATTTCTGTAATTATCTCAAATATTTTTTAGATTTTGCTTTGATAAGTTCCGTGTAACACACGAGTGTTAAAAAAGTATATATTAATGCAAAATCCTCATAATCTATGTGTTTGCTTCGTATGTTTCGGTTGGATAATTAAAATTTTTTGGTGTTTCGGTTGATTATGTGTCATTCGAGCCTAATATATATATACCTAATTTAATATTTTTATTTTATTATATCTTGCCTAATTTAATATTCTTTTTTTATTATATTTAGCCTAACTTAATAGTTTTCTTTTATTATATTTTGTCGAATTCCATAATTTTCTTTTATACTCCTAATATAAAAATATAAAGAAGCATATATAATTAGTAAAAAAAATTTAAATTAATTATTTTAATTAAAAAAATTACATATGAAATAATTTTAATTACAAAAACAAAGTTATTTATGAAAATAATTAAATAAGTTGTATTGATAATAAAAGTAAAAATAATTTATTTTTGAAGTCTTAAATACTTTGTATTAGTAAATTATGATATATTTTCAATAATTGGAGTATGCAAGTAAATATTAGTAATGAATTCAATCTAAATATAAAAAATAAAATTATATATTAATAATTAATTAATATTTATTAGAAAATTGCACAATGCGAGAATGTTTGAAAGTATGACGCCTTTTGAATTTTTTAAATTATGTAACTATTGTTAATAAAATTAATCTAAACATAAAAGGATAAAATGATTTAATAATAATTAATTAATATAGATCAATGACGGGTTGAAAATGTGATATCTTTTGAGTTTTTATAAGTATGTAAATATAATTATTAACGAATTTAATCTAAACATAAAAATATGATATTAATCAATAACTATAATAATTAATAAATTGAGCATCCCGTGTAATGCACGGGTGTTAAACTAGTTAATAATAAAGAAAAATATATCCGCAATATATTACTAGCAACACCGTTTATTATTGCACCTNTTTTACATTTTTACTAACTACATCAGTGGTACCTTAAATTACTTTTGGTATTCAATTATGATAAATTTATTTTCCAATTCATATTATTAACCACACACACATTTAAACCAGAAAGTGAATGAGAGAATATTGGCAAGCCAAATGCGGCTTTTGTGCTTGACCACCGAAAAAACGAGCAAGCCTCACCGAAAATCCACCGGCGACCTCCACCCACCGACGACAATCTCTATCATTTCAGGCGAGGAACCCCATATAAAGGTTGTTGTTGGTTTTTTCATTTTTTTCTTTTTGTTTTGTTTTGAAGTGTTTTAATTTATTTTGTTCAATTTCAAGTTTTGTATAAAAAATCATGGATGTTATTGTCTAAACATAGTTATACATTGAGTTTAAATTGTTATTAAAATGAAGCAGAAGTCTGTAGCTAAAAGTTTGTGATTTTGACAAACTAAGATTCAATTGACTTTCGGTAGAAAGATAACGAAACTCATAACAAACTTCATTTGGAAGATAATGAAAATTTCCCCATATTTCGTTTAGTACTGAACAAAAATTGCATCAAATTTCGTTCACTACTGAAGGAAATTTAGGTAAAATTTCGTTCTGTACAATCTGATGCAATTTTCATTTAGTACTGAATAAACAATTATTTTTGATGCATTGATTTGATATTTCCTTTTTCGAATTTCAGTGTATCGTAGAAATGACACAGTTTCAGCGAGAATAGAAATGGCAAAAAAATCAAGACAAGAACCACAATTAATGTTATGTCTGCCGCTATGTAACAGAATGAAAGTCGGCAACCCTCAAACATGAATGAAGAGGATACTCTGGAACAAGGCGATAGTGATGGTGAATAGAGTTTATGTGGTCCAGAAGATCCATCAGTACTAACATCCTTTAATAATCATATTACTGTAAGTATATTGGTAGGAAGCAATTAATAATTGATATCTCTTTCTTTTAATCGAGTTTGATCCATTTGCTATTTTTATGTTTGGTTTCATCATAATTGATTGACGTCTTATTATGCTTATATCGTTGTAATTGATTGTCAACCTTTTATAACTACTAGCTCTGATGAATCAACACTCACAAGATGAGATTATCAATTAGACTATTAAATATAAAATATTCTAACCAATAAAATCGAGAGGTTTGAGATTACTAGTGAAATCTTATAAATTTATAAAACTTTCTTGGGGTTATAAGTGTGATCTTGA
Organism: Phtheirospermum japonicum; assembly: GCA_014905375.1. Taxonomy (NCBI): domain Eukaryota; kingdom Viridiplantae; phylum Streptophyta; class Magnoliopsida; order Lamiales; family Orobanchaceae; genus Phtheirospermum; species Phtheirospermum japonicum. The sequence continues at coordinate 294,259 of BMAC01000005.1, read as the reverse complement.
CCACGCCTCCCATATTTAGAATTCATGGTTTAATTACATTCGAGAGAAGGTTAAAATATACTTGTAATTGACTTGTAGTAATAAATCACAACAATACTTGGTTGATTGAAAATGATTTACATTGATTCATTGTACCCCAAAGCCCGGGAATATCTTATCATCATTTGAATACCTCTATTCTCACTTCTTACTTATGTTTTTGGTGAATTGTGATTATTGTATATATAATTATTTATTATATATTGCCGTTGGAAACGACTCAACAAAAATAATCTTTACTATTAGTTCAAATAAAGTTACATAATTTATATATTAGTTATTGAATTCTATTGGTCCTTGTGGAATACGACCTTACTTGCCATGTACAACATCTACACCGTACACTTGCGGTTAAATATAATACATAAAATAAAATAGCGAACATATTATTGGAATTCGTAGAGACGAACACCATGCTCGTGCAGCGGAAGTTTAAAATTTTTGTAGATCCAACAGATTCATCCTTTGAACGAATATATTTATACGACAAATAAACGAGATAAAAGTATGAAACCCTTACGGCAAATCCAGGTCCGAGTTCAACACTAAGGTATCCACGCGATTAATTCTCCGACTGCAAGATCCAACTTCAGTGTATTGCTCTCGTGAAGTAAGCTAGAAAATCTCATGAAAGCTCAAGAACTCCCAATCTCAAAATTAGGATTTATATTTTCTAAAAACTCTCTTGTTTTTCATTCATGTAAACAACTTATGACTTTATGTTATATTTATACTAGGTACATAAGATAACCCTAATCCTAAAATGGGTTGGACTGTCCAAGACATGGGCCCAAAATAATTTAGCCCAAGTACCTTTATTAATATAACATAGATAATTAAATCCAAATCCAATTTCATTTAATTAAATAATTTCTATCAAATAGAAATTAATATCATAATTATTAACAATTAAATATTACAATTCTAAATTGAATATTTAATACTTTCTTGATACACTCTTAAATCGAAAAACTAATCGCATATAGTGTGACCATATAGGCCTTTATATATGACATCAATCCAATGATGATTCAAACAAAACTCCTAGACGGCTTAGTTGGACGAAATCAATATATAAAGAACATTCACTTGAACTCAGCGAATTATAACCTTTATACAAAGTTTTGGTGAAATTTCTTTCATTTCGAATCACTCGATTAAACTTAAGATTTATCCAAGTGTCTATCTCAATGGCTTAATCAATTTATCTCATCGTTATTAGTCGACAACTAGACCATACTCAATCACTATATTGAATATGTCTTTTGCATTGGACAATGACTTTAGTCGACCTAATATAGAGATTATGAGTGATCTCTCTCGAAATTCCAATCGAGGAATAAATTCTTTCTTGGCTCAACTACCACCTTCATTTACATCATGGTGCACCCAACACAAGCCGTATCTACCTCAAAAGGAGTGCAAGTGTTGGTCATGGTCAAAGTACACCACTCAGCAAATAAGGTGCGTATTGACCTCAAGTCGAGGGATTATCACACGCTTTATACACTGATAAGTTTATAGACATACAATAAATAACTTATTAGTAGGGTTTACCAATACTCTCCAAAGTATCCACGTGTCCATCAAGAATAACTATTATTCGCAGTCGTGATATTTACTGCATTCTCTAAAATATGATGCAGACCACATGCCAACATATATTATATTATCAATATCTCAATCTTGATAATCGTTAGTCGTGGCTATTTTAAGAGTAATGTTTTATCAATGATATCTCATCATATCAATGACAACATTAACTCTACGGGAACATTTATATGAATAATCACAAACAATCAAAATAATAATTCAATAAATGCAATGTCATATATATTACGATATATATAATAATTGTGATCAAGTATAATGTCTTTAAATATGATTGTCTCTAGTACATTCATACTTTCACATATATTGCATATGAGATTTACCTCCTCTCTTAGTTATTTCGTGGCTCGCCCTAAAATTGTGTATAGTCGTTATATTGACTTGTTATCTTTAAATATCTTTATCACCATGCAAAACATCCTTTGTTCGACTACTGCCTTCATACATACCTAACACAAACTCTTATTTGGACTTTGTGAATGACCGACATATGGATGGCCAATCAAATAAAGTGCATCCGGATGATTATGCACATCATAATTAATATCTAATTCTCATTCATATTCAGATATTTGTTTACCCCTTAGAAGAAATGAACATAAATTTTCTTTGTTTCGGTATTTCTCTTCTTTTTCACCATAAAACTTCAACTCTACCTCCACATTGTCACTTCTCCCTCTCAACCATTTAGCTTTATGCCTATTACGTTCACAAAATAATAATACTAAAGGCTTACACTTATTGCCAATGTCCGAATATTTCATTACAAACACCATACCAAGCTCATTTGCAATCGTGCGCTCTCAGCTTATCAAATGCTCACGAGACTCAAAGTATTGATTTGTTTTGAAGTCATTTGTACAATCCTAAATCAACTCAATTATTAATAGACCAAAGACACTAGACTCTGTGAAATATGCACTACAAAAAAATTGGGATATGCTGACGAAAAATATTGACGGGCCACAAGCCGTCAGTATATACTAACGGATTGCTGACGGCTCAGTATGCTGACGGGCGTAGGACGTCAGCAATATTAAAAAAAAATATCACCAGAAATACATAACAGTCACATTTATTAGGGACCTCTTGATTGCAGGTGCAACAACGAAATGACTGATTGTACGACTGGGACGATGAAGAACTCCGACTCGATCCCATTTTTTGGGGGTAGCTGAGGGAGAATAATATCGGTTTTATTAAACACAATAACACCATGCATTCTTTAATCAAGAGTGTAAAACTATGTATCCAAAAATTAACCAATCCAACTGAGCATAGAACCTATGTTATCCAGAAATTAACCACTTTAACTGAGTAGAGAACCTATGTTATCCAAAAATTAACTAATTCAACTGAGCAGAGAACCTATGGTTAAAATTCGGATCTGAAACCCTACGTAACACAGGAAACCCGTTGCATAAACATGTATTCATGATTCAATTACTCTGTCAAATGCACTAACACCTACTCGTCGAATCGCAACTAAAAATAGCACTCGTAGTGCTACAACCATAAACCTAAAATTGGCATCTTCATGAATTTTACAACGAAGAGGGCGTGTGTACCTTTGTGTTTCTTCAATCGTAAGCTTCAGCCCACTCATCAATGGAATCGGCAGCTCAACTTGCACTGTGGAGGGTTCGGGTTCGTGGCAAAGAAAAACAAACCCTTTAATGCTCTTAAACAAAAGAAAATTTAGGCTGTGTTTTGGTCAATTTTACTTTTATCCCCACTATCCCATGAACCAAATGGGTGTATCCTAAAAATATGCTTCACCCAATCAGTCGCAACGAACGTGGGATAATGTTATCCCAACAGTGCTATTCTGAGCCCCTATATTAATTTGTCCAATCCTGTCCTCCCAACCAAACGAACCCTAACTTTCCTCCCAGTGGTAATTTGAGAGACTCGGCTCGTTTTTCCTGAGCTATTGCAGAAAAGCTTGGAACCTCTTCAGATCGACCAAGATTAGGTCGTACAAGATATTATGTCGTATAATAAAATATTTGCGTTAAACACTTTTTGAATAAAAATATACATTTCTATCTATCGATCTATATATGTTATTATTATTGCTATTATAAAACGCAATATTTTGTAAAAATTGAGTTCACCAAAATACCTCTGTGTTTTGTATTTTTTTAATGGTAAATTTGTAAATTATATGTAGCCTAACAGGAAGAAGATTCTGTAGCTTAAGAGAAGTATAATCAAAAGGAGTCTAATAAATTACATGACTTGTGAGTGGCGGCGCGTGGGTGCGGGAACCGCGTAACAGTGCCGGCACAACTTGCCAGTTTTCTTTTTGGGATTTCGACCATTTTACTCCTAATATTAAATCTGTCCTAGAAATGAGACAAAATACGCAAAATAAGATAAAAACTGCACAGTTAACTTAAGTAATTAAAATACAACAAAACCATGAAAATATGACGGTAATACTAATAAACTATGTAAAAATGCAAACAAACACGCAAGAAACACACATACACACATATATGTAGAAAACAAATTGATCACGTCCAAGTGTATTTTACTAGTTTCAATAAAAACATAGAACAATGGAAAAGAAAGATATACTTGTCATACTGAAACGTCTAAGGCTCCATTTGGATCAGTGGAATCGAAATAAATGACTTCAAATCCCTAATAACAAATCCATGGATAGTATTTGGATATAGTTATCTAGCAATAGATTTCAAATCACTGTTACCTATTTTCTGACTTTTAAGTCCATTCTAACCTCCCAAAACTGCATTACATTTTGTACAATGAGAAGAAAAAAAATGTGTAACATTCCTAAACCACCACACTATATATGTTGTCCTTGTGAAGAAATCACACCTCAGAATCTCGAACAAGGCTCATCGCCTCAACCATCGTCTCCCTAAACCTGGCAACATTAATCCTCACATTCTGCCCGTTTAGGTACACTTCCCTGCCCGCTTGTACCGGTAGCGCTCTGGGGTCCGTTATGAACGTATGGTTGCGTTGACCGTAAAACACTTTCAAAAGCGAGCTCTCCTCCGGCTCGACCCTGTACCTCAAATAATGAACGCCCATCGCACGTGCCGGATCCCCATAATAAGCGGCCGCAGCCCACTCCAGGCCGATCAGATCCACCTGCACCATAACCCCACCATCCGCCAGGAACACCTCATTCGTCAAGCCGGCCCCGTGGGCCCCCACCAACACGCTGCACGAATTTATCATACTGGCGAACAAGCCCAAATTCGATATCACTCTCGCTCTGGCAACGACAACCACCCGGAATCCTATCTCCTCCATCACCGCTACCATTTCGTCTTCATTTAAGAACCTCCTCGTCGTCCTGCGAGACAAAAGCATCACCGTCAGCCTTTTGATCATGGACACGTGGCTATACTTGAGGCCTAATGATTCTCTGAGCAACTGCCTCAAGTCCCGCATCGAGAGCCCTGTCGGGATGTCGGTGGAGTTCACGGCCAGGTGGCCGTGGAACTTTAGCCCGATCACCGCGCCCGGGAAGCAATGCACGGTTGAGTTTTCAGCCGGGTTCATGATTTTGTAGGACGTCAGACGGGACAGGATCTTGCCGTATTTAGTTAAAAACGACGGCCTGTAGTCCTCCATGACGAGGAGCACGCGGGATTTGAAGTGGCGGGTGGTGACGTAGAGAGGGATGACGATCTCGTTGATCTCGTGGAAGACGTTCCCGACGAAGCCGCTGGTGGAGAAGACGACGGCCGGGATTTCGTGGCGGTGGTGGCAAGCCGGTGGGGTCGTGTTCCCGTGAAGTATTCTTACGGGCGTCACGGTTTTGAGGAGGGTGTCGTCCTCTTGCCGTGCGTAGGGTCTGATCACGGTTTCGTGTACCGGTTGGTCAGACGCAACGGTAACCGTCATTGTCGCGGTGTCGATTTGGACGGGCTGATTGGTAACACAGTGTTTGGAGAACACTTCGGTGTTGCACACGAAGCCATTGGCTTTGAGCTTTGCTCGGTCTTCTTCCCCTGTTTAATAAAAATTAAATAAAACAAATTGTTTGGCAAAAACAAAACAAAACAAAAAAAAAATCGAAATAAAATTCAGACCTTTCACTAGTCTTGTGAGAATAAAACCGCGTTTGTGTTTTACATTTTCATTGATGTTAATTTTCCGGGTGCCTGAAGTAATAGTTTCAGGGCTGGAAATATAGTGCAAGCCTGTGGAAGAAAAAAAAAAGCATATATAACAGACAAATGAAAAAAATGTACACAGTAAAGCTAGAATAAATTACATACGTTGCTCGAGTTGAATATTGTTCCTCCATTGAACATCAAGGTAGAGTAAAGGGAGAACGAGTAAGAAGATCCATGGGGTTAGGGTTACCCGGAAAACCGGGTTTCTGGGCTCCTTTTCCATTTGATAGTCTACAAGTTATTGTACAGTGTGCAAGTAAACGGTATTAATACAATAATTATCATATTTTAATAATTATAACACTCCTCTTCTTATTCAACCATAGACAAGAGAGAAGAGACTTTTTCAAGTACAAGGGGCATCTCTTTGGTTTTAACTACAGCTCAAGAATTTAGAATATTTTTTATAACTTTATGCTTAGATTGGGAATGATCTATATGAAAAACTAATAATTAACCTATTAGGCTATTATCCCTGCATCTATAAATAAAATTAGGCACATTTGTTCATTCATCTTAATATTTAAATTTATTATGGGAGTATTTTTCTCATTCAATTTTAATGCACAATATTAGCAATGAATTCATATTATATGTTCTTATTCATTCTATATATTGAATAAATGGGGTGGGTCCGCCCTTAATTACCATTTGAAGATTTCCCCATTCGAATGAATGATCAATGATTTTAAATTAGAAATTGTGCATTTATATAGTGCAAATAAATGTCACGTATAAATGCTACTTTTTTATATTATCTGTGGTAAAAAAAAAAATTTAAAAAAAAAATTTGTCTTGTTCTATTTGTTGTATTTATATTTTCAAACGATAATTATTTTTACTTTTTTATTTTTCTAATAAAAAATTAAAATTATTTTACTATTTTTACTTGTATATTTATTATTTATATTTTTAATTATTTTGAATAAAATAATATTATACTTATTTAATACCTATTATTTTAGCATAAGCAGGAAGTTTTAGATTTCTAGAAAGCTAACATACAGCCTATACGTAGGCTGCAGTTTCATGGTAATTGTTATTTGAGAGCTTTTCTCGCTAGGATATGTTATATGAAACAAAAACTTACTGATGTATTGGAAATATAGTTGATTCATAGGTTTATATTATTCAAAGCCATTCAATACTTAAATCGTATATTGAAAGTAGGAGTTTTCAAAACAATATGAATATGATTAGTTGATTTAGAAAATATAGTTTTCTTAACTTTACAGTATATTTTTTTAATTGAAAAGTACAGCAATCTTATATCAGGCGTCTTATAACAGGTAACGAAAAGAAATTAAAATGTAGTAACTTAAGTCTTAATCTCTTCGCGCTAAATTGATAACAAACTTTTTATTTTAATAAAATTTAAATAAAATTATAATTAAAATAATAAACTTTACATAATTTTTCAAATATATTATTTTAAAATAGAAAAATTATGTCTGTTAGTATTCATAGGACCAAATATATAAAGGGAAAAAAAAAGCTCATATTTTATTCCTAGAAATCTCTCTTTTCTCGATACAATTTAATACATATCAATATATATTAAATAGTAGTAATTAAGAAAGTTAACAAAATAATTAAATACTTAAATAATAATATCTTATAATTAAATAATTACTAAATACAATATAATAATACATGATTATCTACTTTTCACATGATTTGACATCAAATGGTCACCCACTTTTCAAATATAATTTGACATTTACAATAAAAAATAAAGAATTTTTAATTCTAAAATAAATAAAAATTCTTATTATTAATAGAATTATAAATACTTAAAATTCTGAATATCAGAATTTATAATCCCAATGAATACTTAAGTACAAACATTCCCTTAGAAATTCATAAAATAAGTAAATTATGCGGTGCCTACATCGGTGCGCGTTTAGTGTAAATAATAACAAAATTTCTAATCTCTTTGACAGCTGGAGATCCATAATTACAAGCTAGAATTTCGAGGTTTTTTTGGCAAAATCTAATCCTTTGATTTTGAAAAGGAAAGCCCATATTAATAGTATTCCATAAGAAGCGATCACAAGAAGAAGAAATTCAAAGTTGACAATGTGAGAAGCCGCCGGGCCTTGATTACTTTTCTTGGGTAAAAGCAACAAAAAACATGAATGAAAGAAAGAATGAATGAATGAACAAGTGGCGTAGTGAATCGACTGGCCTTTTTGGAAAGATATACCTTGATTAGATTAGATTAGATTAGATACCTTGATTTTAAACTGCGTTCTTTTAATTCGATCGTATTCTCCGATTAATCCTTTCGTTCCATAAATATAATTTACTATTTTATTTTCATCTGTCCCATAAACATAGTTCAGTTACCGTATTTAACATATCATTAATTTTTCATTTCCACACATACCCTTAATTAATATTCTTGAATTTCTAATTTTCTACGTTGTACAATGCAAAATATTAATATTCCAATAACAAATACATACTAATTCCAACACAGATTTCTATGAGTATTAATTGACATTAATAAATTCAAGAAGGGTATAATTGAAAAACACTAACTAAATTAATAATTTAATTATATAAACTATAAATATTTTTTAATTTGTGTGAAATCAGCCATAAGACCATCAAATTAGGACGGATGAGTATATATTAAGAACGACCTACGTATGGTTATTTGATTAATAACATATTTAATTGAAACGATATTACACCCATAACATTAAATCCTACACATTTTCCCCTTAATTTTGGCTAGTCACAATAATAATAATAATAATAATAATAATAATAATAATAATAATCCAGTATAGTATAGCATGCATCAAAGACTTTTCCCAACCCTCAAGTCAGCTTGATGCCTTCCCCCTCTTCACGTCATCACTCATGTGTGCCTTCTTTTTTGAATCTTCTCCTTTTTTTCTTTTTTTTTCTTTTTAATCCCTCTTTAAAAAAGACACGCACAAAAAAAAAAAAAAGGGTGGGATGTTAACATCCCATGCACGAAAACTATCTTGACTTGCAATTTGTTATCATCACATCTTATTATTTGTATTTGATAGTTTTAAATGATTTACCTATATTAATGGATATTTATTTGTGGTGTAATGTTTAATGTCAATAATAGTTTTAATTGATGTATATATTATTTTGCTGATTTATTTGTGTATATACTGTTGTATACTTATATTTAATAGTTTTAACTAATATATCTATATACTAATGTATTTTTATTAATTATTTAATGTATTTATATTGATATACATTTAGTGTACCTATTGACCGAGTTTATCTTATTACAGTGCGCTTGGCTTACAATATAACAATTGTGAATACATAAGGTATGCCATGTCAAGTTGATGATTACGTGTTTACTTTGTTTGGGAGGCGGAAAACCAGTTTTGTAGCCTTGTCAAATCAAGAAAACAAAATAAATAATGTGAAAGATTAAAGGCTCCAATTTCAGATTTTTTCAATTTAAAACTTAGATTTTTATTATATTAATGATCATGGTTAATAGAAGTCTAGGAGAGTATAATGAACTTATAAGTTTTAAATTGAGAAAATTTGAAAATTGAACTATGAATTGATTTTGTATACATTTTTAAGTAGTCAACCAACTGTAACATAAATTTTATATCCGTTTATATTATTTTCTTATGATTTTGACTCTATTATTCAATCATATGTGTATAATAATACTCAGTGTTCTAAAAATCGCTAGGCGTATACTAGGCGCCAGGCCAACGCCTAACGCCTAGGACGCCTAGTTGGAGCCTAGAATTTGAGAATAAATACCCTAATTTATAATATTACATCCAATCATTTAATAGTTTAACATACACAATAAAGTTTATGACAATTCAAACTAAAAGTAATAATCACAAGTGTTCGATTCAAAATTCAAAACAACATATATCCATAAGTTCATTAGTCAAATAAAAATACCATAACACATATTACAAAATCAAAATAATCAAAAAAATTGGCCCAAAAATGACATCGTTTGAGGCCATAAAATTTTAAAAAAAAAAACTGGTCTGGCGCCGACTTGAGCGCCGAGGGCGCCCGGCGATTTTTTTGGCCGATTTTTCAAAATCGTAGGCGAATTGGTGGCGCCTAGCGCCTAGGGCGATTTTTAGAACAGAGATAATACTAATTATTATTATTATTATTATTATTGTTGTTGTTGTTGATGTTGTTGTTATATTAAGAGAGAACACATTATATATATCTTGGTGTTTCCAAATTCAGAAATGCGGCATTTTAATATACTTTTAAAGATTTAAATTAATAATTTCCCATTCTAATAATCTAAGAATAAGGAAACATTACTTTGTACCGACTACAGTTATTTCACAGATTACATGACACAATGATATGACTATGTTGGAATGAAAGTTCACATTTCTAT
>BMAC01000005.1:265885-275969 GCA_014905375.1 Phtheirospermum japonicum | reverse complement strand
CGCCTATTATATAGGATGAGAAGAAAAATATTCAAGTCGCCTATTATATAGGATGTCATACAATATTCAAGTCACCAATTATCGCCTCTTTTTATTTTTTTTTTAATTTAATTTTGCATTTTAAGAATGTGATTTTGCCATTTTGAATTTTTTTTTTTAGAAAAATAGGTTTCGCATAATTATCATGCGAAACCACAATTATATATATATATATATATATATATATATATATATATATATATATATATATATTATAAATTGAATTTTCCAACCTATAGCTCCTTCTATTGAAATAATTTTATTTATTTTTATATAAAAATAGGTTTCGCACCTTTAGGGTGCGAAACAACAATAAATTTTTTTTTTAATTGAATTTCGCAACCTAAAGTTGCGAAATTGAAATAATTTCTTTTTTTTTTTAAAACAGGTTTCGCACCTTTAGGGTGCGAAACAATAATAAAAAAAATATATATTTTTTTAATAAATGGGATTCGCACCTTCAGTGTGCGAAACCGCAATAATTTTTTTTAATGAAAAATAGGTTTCGCACCTTCAGAGTGCGAAACCATAAAAAAAATAATAAATGATGATTTCGCAGATTTAGGGTGCGAAAGCACCTAAAATCACGATCCGCCGTGAAACCGCCTAAATACAATTTGTCCTGATATGTACAGTATATACTCATTTTTGCCCACTATCAAAAACATACACGAAGTTGGCAAAATCATCAAAAAATGTACAAAATTATCCAATCCAGGCTTGATGGCTAACGTGGCAGAAACCAATGTTTACTTATCAATTCTCATTTAATTTAAATGCAGAAAATCAAAAATTATGCCTAAACTACCGAATATACCCCCCGAGAATATCTCGTACAACCGAGAAATCAGATCGTGCCTGCTCTTCAGATCCATGGTGGCGAGCAATCCCGAGAAGAATCTCCGGCCTCTCGCGTAAAACTTAAACACATTTTGCCATTCCTTCAGTAGCAACGACGAGTCGTTGGTCTCGCCGACTCCTAACAAGCTGGAATTCCTGTCGAAGATGGAGTCCTTGGCGGCTAACTTGGTCGCCCAGGCCAACGCCTGATTCTCGTTCTCTCTCCACCCCGTGAAGTAATTGGTTAAAAATATGATCAGGAACGAAACGCATGCGATCTCAACGGAATAGGAACTCAGCTTCTTCGGAGCTTTTGAATCCGACTTCTATTCGCTCTTCGGGTCCTCGGATCCTGAGTTCGAATCGGGTTGAGACGCGGATTCGAGAACCGTAGGTGAGTTGGCTGAGGAACGCCTTCGAATTCGTCCCCATCCCAATAATCAAACGACGACGTGGAAGAGGGCCTGGGATTCGAATTGGGGCTCTGATCGGAAGCCAGAGATTGAATCTGAGAACGAGCGAAACCAGGGGGGCCGTGGTGTGACTCTGGGGTGGAAGTGGAGAGGGATATGGAGGGCGGCGGCGGCGAGCGGAGAGGATGTAATACGTTGTTCGGTTTGTGGTCTCCAATGAAGAAATCTTCATCTTCGTCGGCGGCGGTGGGGGAGGCGGAGATGTGGTGGAGGAGGAGGCAGAAGAAAGAGAGAAGGGCGAGGAGGTATAGGAAGGCATCGCCTCTAGGGAGAAAGAGCGAGGAGAGAGAAGAAGAAGTTGTCGCCATTGATGAACTGATTTTTCATCTGTTACTAGACGTGCCCACCGGTTCGGCCAAACCGGACGAACCGCCGGTTTGAACCGGATGTCAATGGTTGCGGAAACCGTTGACCATGGTTTAAACCGGAACCGCAACCGCTGTTAAGGCGGGCCAGTTTCGGTTTCCCCATACCCCAAACCGTAAACCGGTGGTTCAAACCGCCGGTTAGAAAAAAAATCCAGTCGATCGACTGAGTCGTTTGAAATCAACGGTCTTGATCTTGTGACCGTTGATGATCAACGGTCGAGATCAAGTGACCGTTGATTCAAACCGCCGGTTCGACCCGAAACCGGCCGGTTTGGTCCAAAACCGGCGGTTTATCCGCCTTTTTTTTTTTTTCACTCCTATAAATACCCCCCATTCCCAACTCATTTCTCTCACACCAATCTCTCATCTTCTATAATCTCTCTATTCTACATTGTCTCCCTCTTTGCAAATTTTGTGATTTCCAAGATTCTTTAATTATTATCAAGCCTTCCTAATTCTAAACTAAACTTATTTAAGTTTAGTGTTATAATTCCAAATATATTTCTTACTTTCTAGTTATAATCCTAAATTTATAATCCTACTAATTTAGCCCACTACTACTCTTTCTTATTTTTTTTGTATTAATATTAACTTCTAAAAAAGATGTCAAGCCGTGGAGGTTCTTCTCGTTCCCGTCGTTCCGATAAGGGGAAGAGTATTGCACTCGATGACGACGCCAATGTCCATCCCATCGGCTTATCACAAGGCAACACTCATTCGGTCGGTGACTACAATCCCAATCGCATCGAAATTGACAAAGATTGGAGTGATACCGAACTTACTTATCCTTATCACAAGGGGGGTACATGATGGACGAGCGGAGATCCAAACTTACATCTCACAATCTCGAGTGTCAAATGTTATTGCATGATTGGGTCAACGCCGATCGACGGAAATAAAAAAACGTTCTTAGTGAAGATGAAGAGAGCGAGACGTATTATGATACTACGGGATCTAGCAACGAGTRGGTAAATGGATGAGTATGGTACCCCCCGCACCACCGCTTCCGATTCCAAGGTAAGTAAGGTAAGTGAGAACTACGTGGATTTTCATTTCCAAGATAAGAGATACGTAGGCAACTATTTTCAATTATTTGAAATTAAGATTTCAAATCTTAACTTTAAATATTTAAAAATAGTTCAAGTCAATTTTTTTTTAATTTTCTTTTTTGAATTTATTAAAACTCTTCTAATATAATTTTTTTATTTTAACTTCAAATTTTTTTTATTTGACCAGTCGATCGATTGGCTTTTCAGTCGATCGACTGGTCAATCAGTCGATCGACTAGATCTCTCCAAATCGACTGAAGAACAGAATGTTTGGCAATTTTGGGCGAAGCAGTCGATCGACTGAGTTAAAATTAAAAAAAGAATTCGGGAAAACCGTCCAAACCGAACCGGGACCAAACCGTGAACCGGCGGTTTGCAAACCGCCGCAAACCATCCGGTTTCACGGTTCGATTCCGGTTCGAGGTTTTCTCCGAAATCGAACCGGCGGTTCGAACCGTGAACCGGCAGTTCGAACCGTCTGGACACGTCTATCTGTTATTCCGTGTGTAGCAATTAGGTGCTTATTGAATTTAGTGGACTTGTGTATTAAGATAGGATAGTTAAGAGGCGTTTAAAATGGCCTAAAAATTAATAATTTGGTAAAGACGGTGCATTAATTTCATTTAATAGGCTATTGGGGACCACCGAACCATGATTTCTAAACAAATGAAAATTTGATAATTTTTCGGGGATATATTCGGTAGTTTAGATATAATTTTTGATTTTCTACATTTAAATTAAATAAAAATTGATAAGTAAACATTGGATCCTGCCACGTCAGCCATCAAACCCGAATTGGATAATTTTATACCTTTTTTTTTTGATGATTTTGTCAACTTCGTGTATGTGTTTTGATAGTGGACAATATCTTTGTCCTACATTAACTGGACAATATAATGGACCAAAAAAACAATTTTTTCCATAATTGCTATCCTCTCAGTTGCATATAAAAAAAATAATATTTCATGTGCTTGATTTTATGATGCATTTTATTTATATTCGAGCATGAACATATGAATTTCAATTTATTCTCGGCGTGCTTTGGCATTTATGTCAAAAGTTAATAAAATTCCATATAAAGAAAATATCGCAACAATGTGATTTCTCACAATTGAATTAGATATCGTAACAAAATTACTCACAATTGAATAAAATTCAAAATTCCATAAATCGTAAAATTAGAATGAATGGAAACAAAATGTGCCCTGAATTTCAAGGCAATATGATGATCATGTTTGTATGTACACATCTTTATTTACCTTCCCAATCCGTAACAATACTAAGTGCTTCAACAAGTGTCTCCCTGAACCTGTCCAAATTAACCCTCACATTCTGCTGATCAAGAAACACAGTTCTTGCCCCTCTGTACCCGCGCTCTCTGTACACGGATCCAGGATCCGTCACGACCGTATGATTACGCCCGTACGCTTTTGAAAGCGAGCTCTCCTCCACCTCGATCTTGTACCTCAAGTAACGCACGCCCATCGCACGAGCCGTGTCCCCATAATAGGTGTCGGAGGCCCACTCCGTCCCGAGCAACTCCACCTGCACCATAACCGCACCCCAAGGCAAGAAGACCTCGTTTGTCAGGCCCGCCCCGTGGGCCCCGACCAACACGCTACACGAATTGATCACCCGGGAAAACTTGTTCAAGTCCGATATCACCCTCGACCTTCTGACGACAATCACCTGGAAGCCCAACCCTTCCATCACCGGGATCATCTCATCTTCGTTAAGAAACCTTCTCGTGTTCGTGCGCGACAAAAGCATCAGCCTCGGCCTAGGTATCTGGGACACGTGCGCGAATCTTAGCCCGTACGCCTGGCGGAGAAAATGCTTGAAATCGGGCATCGTGTACCCCCCCGGGATTTCGGTCGAGTTGAGAGCTAGATTGTCGTGGTATTTGAGGCCGACTACGGAACTTGGGAAGCAGTGCACGGTTCGGTTCGCAGATGGGTCGATGACCTGGTAGGCGGACAGGCGGGACAGGACCTTTCCGTATTTGGAAACGAACGAGGGCTTGTAGTCCTCGAGGATGAAGAGCACGCGGGATTGGAAGTGTTTGGTGGTGATGAAGAGAGGGATGATGATTTCGTTCATTTCGTGGAAGACGTTTCCGGTGCTGCCGGAGGAGAAGATGACGGCGGGGATGTTGTGGCGGTGGCGGCAGGACGGGGGCCGGGTGGTGTTTGTGTATCGAAGGATGTGGACGGGCGAGATTTGTTCGAGTTGGTCTTCCTGTTTTGCGTAAGGCCGGATTATTGTTTCGCGGTGCCACGGCTGATCGGAGGGTATGTAAACCGTCATATTGCGCGTGTCGATTGTTACATGTTTGTTTGATACACACACCACAGAGTGTACTGATTTATCGCACGCGAAACCTGTTGCGTCGAGAGTGATTCGATCGTCCCCTGTTTGCATGTATCCAAAAAAAAAATGATATTTTTTTTTGCGGGTAAAAAAAAAAAAAAAGAAAAAAATGAAATTGTATTTACCTCTTACTAGCCTTGCTAAATGGAGTTTCATGAATTCAAGCTCCTCTAGTGTTTTGTTGATCATGGCCTTATTTCCAGTACTGAAGCTTGTTTCTGAACTAGAAAAGTATTGTCCCCCTGCCATTTCCAACAATTATGAAGTTAGCCAATAATCCGAGTTAAGATGATCAAAAACATGTAATTAAATAATTAAAAGAATTACATCGATCAAACGGGATTTTGCTTCCCCAGAAGAAATCAACCCCAACACAAAGGAAAGGCAGTGCAAGCAGAAGAGTAATTGGAGTGGCACCAAATATCAGTCTTCTGGGCTCTTTCTTCATCTTCGAAGCTAATTTACAAAGTCTTTGAGCATCTTATCAAAGATATGAAATTGAGTATGATATGTGGATGGGCTTCAATCTGTCATTCTTTGCCAAAAAAAAAAAAAAAATTGTATATATTTCTTAATTGTCAATATATCATCCTAACAATTAATTTGTTTTATTACTTTATGAAGAGTCTTTGAACAGCGGCAAGGGATTTCTTCTTGGAATATTATACGGTTAGCTAGTGCCTTGACTTTATTTATGCTATATTAATTAATTAATATCCAAATTGTTAAATAAATTAATATTATTTTAGTCAAAAAATCGTAACGCTTCAAACGAGCAGCGATGGCGTGTAAAACCACATTGTTGATTATGACGGCTATCCGGACTTTAGCTAGTCATTAAGAGGCCCGTGATAAAATGTGTCTTAAAATCCGAAAATAATTAAGAAGATTATACTGCATTCATGTATCTGTGCTTCACTATAGTTAGGAATTGTGATGCATCTAGAGAAAGCGTGAGGAACTCAAATTTATAATTCAATAATTAACCACCCTTTTATTAGTACAGGTTATTAGCAACATATAAATACTTTCCTAAAATATAAGATGTTATAAAATAATAAAAGTTATAACTTTTATATATATATATATATTAAAAATTAGCCTCATATTATTGACCTTAAAATATAAAAAAAAATGAAAAATTCCGCCTTTACCTTTCAAGGGGACTCGAACTCTAGCCGTTAATAGGCTTGGAGCTCAATTTTGTTACAAATTAATTATTATTTAATAAATTTTTAACAATTTCTTCCAACTTTTTTTCTACTTTTATTTTTTAAAAATCAGTACAAATTGATGGTAGTAAGATACTTATGGTGAAAGGGAAGGGAAATTAATTGTGAATATTATTAGTTGATTAAAATTGTATTAGTCAAATTCTTATATTTCGAAATTCTCAAATGGAGGGAATATTATTTATATCTTCATCAAGTTTTTTGTTACAAATTGATATATCATGAATTCAACACTATGCATCATACGATGTTGAATATACAAGAGATGTGTAATAAATATGAAATCATTTGGAATCATATTCATCACTCAACTCTTGCATATTTATCTATTGAGCGCTTCATGTATTGTAAACCTTGATAAATACAATAGAGATGAATGATGAATATGAAATCATAGTGATAAATATATAAGAAATATGAATGATGAATTTAAAAAAAAAAGATAATTAATATCATTCGTGCATAATACATATCATGGAAACGGGTCCATGATATAATTATTGTTTGTTACTCCCTCCAATCCGGTACATTATTCCATTTGACAAGAACCCAGTTCAACGTAGACCTTGATAGTAATGTATTTTCATACGTTATATAACACACACACACACACACACATATATATATATATATATATATATGTATTGATGTATATCTTTATGTAATGCATGTACCTATATCGTCCCTATATATTAATACAAAATTCTCCTAACTTATATGTCTGCTTCGTTTAGTAAATAAAAAATTGTGGTGCTTAGTTTGTTTATGCGTCATCCGAGCCTAATATTTACCTAATTTAAACCTTTTTCTTTTATTGTATCTTACCTAATTTAATTTTTGGATTATATTTTGTCTTATTCAATACATTCTTTTTTCTTTAATTCTCCTAATATAAAAATATAAATAAGTCATATATAGTTAGTAGATAAGATTTAAATTAGTTATTTTAATTAAAAGACAACTACATATGATTTTTTTTATTGTATCTTACCTAATTTAATTATTTTATTATATTATTTCTTATTCAATACTTTCTTTTTCCTTTGATTCTCCTAATATAAAAATATAAATAAGTCATATATAATTATTAGATGAATTTTAAATTAGTTATTTTAATTAAAAAAAAAATTACATATGAATTAATTTTAATTACAAAAAAAATATTATTATGAATATAATTAAACAAGTTTTATTGATAGTAGAATTTAAAATAATTTTATTTTTGGAGTTTTAAATATTCTATATAGGTAAAATATGAGTTATTTACAATAATCTAAGTATGTAACTAAATATTAGTAACGTATTCAATTTAAACATAAAAAATATTAAATTATATACTAATAATTCATAAATATTGACTAGACACCAGTACAATGTGACACGGGTTGAGAGTATATCATCTTTTGAATATCTCAAAGTATGTAACTAATAATTATTAACAAATTTATTCCAAACATTAATATATAAAATAATTTAATAATAATAATTAATAAAATAAATATTACACACGACACGGGTTTAGAATGTGTGACCTTTGAATTTTTGTAAATATGTAACTAAAATTATTAATAAATTTAATTTAAACATCAAATATAAAATTATTTAATATTTATAATAATTAAAAATAGATTAGACATGTACAAGACACGGGCTGAGAATACATTATTTTAATTCTTGATTTTAGATGTAAAATTCTGTAATTATTGATAGGCGAGAAATTGTGCTTTATTTAATGGTTTAATTCCTTTATTTTTATGTGCTTAATATTCTTATATATATATTTATTTCTCGCATATTTATTATTATGAGTGGAGGAGCACCAATTGTGTATTTCTCTCTTATTTTGCAGTAATTAGGTGCTAAATTGGTGAGTTAAAGATTTAAAGATGATGCATAAGAGTAGCAAGAGGAAACGAGAGACAAAAAGAGTGAATTGGCAAAGAAAGGACGATTCTGCACTTTCTAGATGGGTTATCGCTGGGATCAACCGTTTAGAAAGTGCTGTTGACCGCTGCCTACAAGAACCAATGTCGTTCGATTTACCTGCCTACAGAGCTCTCTGTCGCGTCAGTCGACGCGGAACCGACGTTAATCGACGCGAGCGCACCGAATGCGTCGACGCTGCCGACCCTGACTCGCCCATGCCGCACGCGCCCGCCCAGCCTGGCGCTGGGAGTCCTATTTCTGCGAGGAAACCGGTATAGAAAGTGCAGGAAACAATTAAGGTTATATACAACAATTATGTACAAAAAATACAAAAATACAATTATATACAAAAATAAAAAAAAAAAATAAAAAATAATAACAGAAAATAGAAAAAAAAAAGGAAAACTTACATTTGCAGGCGCGGCGGCGCGGCGGCGGGCAGGCGACGGACGCGGGCGGCGGGCAAGCGACGGCGGCAGCTTGGGCTGGCCGGCTGCGGGCGGTGGTGGTGGCAGGCGGGCGGTGGAGATGGCAGACGGGCTGGGCTCGGCTGCGGCGGTGGAGGCAGGCGGCCGCGGTGGCGAGGCGGTGGAGCGGAGGTGGCTGGGCGGCAGCGGCGCGGAGGTGGGCTGGGTCGGCTGCGGCGTTCGCGTCGGTGGGAGGCAGGCGGTGGTGGTGGCAGGCGGGCTGGGCTTCGGAATGGAGCGGCGGCGGCGGCGAGCGGAGCGGAGCGGAGCGGGCGGCGGTGCTGCGGGGGAGAGGAGGAGAAAAAAGAGAGAGAAAGGAGAGAAAAGAAAGTGAGGCGGGGGAGGGGGGAGGCCCGATTTTAGGTTAAAA
Source organism: Phtheirospermum japonicum (assembly GCA_014905375.1). Classification (NCBI taxonomy): domain Eukaryota; kingdom Viridiplantae; phylum Streptophyta; class Magnoliopsida; order Lamiales; family Orobanchaceae; genus Phtheirospermum; species Phtheirospermum japonicum. The sequence goes on along the minus strand of BMAC01000005.1, from coordinate 266,835 downwards.
TACTGACGGCCAATCCTGACGGCCAAGGCCGTCAGGATTACAATTAAACGCTGACGGTCTTGGCCGTCAACGTATATATATATATATTTAATTAAAAAACTCATGCTGGCGGCCATGGCCGCCAGCATATTTTTTTTTTTGTTTTTTTTTAAATCAAAAATATATCCTGACGGGATAGGTTGCGCGGGATTAATTCCCGCCTCACCCCTGAGGGCATGCTGACGGGAATATATACTGGCGGCCAAGCCCGCCTTAATTGTTTCCTGCACTTTCTATACCGGTTTCCTCGCAGAAATAGGACTCCCAGCGCCAGGCTGGGCGGGCGCGTGCGGCATGGGCGAGTCAGGGTCGGCAGCGTCGACGCATTCGGTGCGCTCGCGTCGATTAACGTCGGTTCCGCGTCGACTGACGCGACAGAGAGCTCTGTAGGCAGGTAAATCGAACGACATTGGTTCTTGTAGGCAGCGGTCAACAGCACTTTCTAAACGGTTGATCCCAGCGATAACCCATCTAGAAAGTGCAGAATCGTCCTTTCTTTGCCAATTCACTCTTTTTGTCTCTCGTTTCCTCTTGCTACTCTTATGCATCATCTTTAAATCTTTAACTCACCAATTTAGCACCTAATTACTGCAAAAATAAGAGAGAAATACACAATTGGTGGCTCCTCCACTCATAATAATAAATATGCGAGAAATAAATATATATATAAGAATATTAAGCACATAAAAATAAAGGAATTAAACCATTAAATAAAGCACAATTTCTCGCCTATCAATAATTACAGAATTTTACATCTAAAATCAAGAATTAAAATAATGTATTCTCAGCCCGTGTCTTGTACATGTCTAATCTATTTTTAATTATTATAAATATTAAATAATTTTATATTTGATGTTTAAATTAAATTTATTAATAATTTTAGTTACATATTTACAAAAATTCAAAGGTCA
>BMAC01000005.1:210664-264522 GCA_014905375.1 Phtheirospermum japonicum | reverse complement strand
ATTATTTTACATAATTACCCTGCTGACATGTCCATGATCTCAACCATCGAGATTATCCAATCTAATGGTCCAAGATGAGTCCCTAGGTTCGCATATATTGGACATGGTCTCATTTGAACCCAACCCTATTATATATATATATATATATATATATATATATATATATATATATATATATATATATCACCCCTATATATTAATGCAAAATTCTCCTAACCTATGTGTCTGCTTCGTATGCTTTCGTTTGACAAATAAAAAATTCTGGTGCTTCGTTTGCTTATGTGTCATCCGAACCTAATATTTACCTAATTTAATACTTTTCTTTTTATTGTATCTTACCTAATTTAATTTTTTTATTATATTATTTCTTATTCAATACTTTCTTTTTCCTTTGATTCTCCTAATATAAAAATATAAATAAGTCATATATAATTATTAGATGAATTTTAAATTAGTTATTTTAATTAAAAAAAAAATTACATATGAATTAATTTTAATTACAAAAAAATATTATTATGAATATAATTAAACAAGTTTTATTGATAGTAGAATTTAAAATAATTTTATTTTGGAGTTTTAAATATTCTATATAGGTAAAATATGAGTTATTTACAATAATCTAAGTATGTAACTAAATATTAGTAACGTATTCAATTTAAACATAAAAATATTAAATTATATACTAATAATTCATAAATATTGACTAGACACCAGTACAATGTGACACGGGTTGAGAGTATATCATCTTTTGAATATCTCAAAGTATGTAACTAATAATTATTAACAAATTTATTCAAACATTAATATATAAAATAATTTAATAATAATAATTAATAAAATAAATATTACACACGACACGGGTTTAGAATGTGTGACCTTTGAATTTTTGTAAATATGTAACTAAAATTATTAATAAATTTAATTTAAACATCAAATATAAAATTATTTAATATTTATAATAATTAAAAATAGATTAGACATGTACAAGACACGGGCTGAGAATACATTATTTTAATTCTTGATTTTAGATGTAAAATTCTGTAATTATTGATAGGCGAGAAATTGTGCTTTATTTAATGGTTTAATTCCTTTATTTTTATGTGCTTAATATTCTTATATATATATTTATTTCTCGCATATTTATTATTATGAGTGGAGGAGCACCAATTGTGTATTTCTCTCTTATTTTTGCAGTAATTAGGTGCTAAATTGGTGAGTTAAAGATTTAAAGATGATGCATAAGAGTAGCAAGAGGAAACGAGAGACAAAAAGAGTGAATTGGCAAAGAAAGGACGATTCTGCACTTTCTAGATGGGTTATCGCTGGGATCAACCGTTTAGAAAGTGCTGTTGACCGCTGCCTACAAGAACCAATGTCGTTCGATTTACCTGCCTACAGAGCTCTCTGTCGCGTCAGTCGACGCGGAACCGACGTTAATCGACGCGAGCGCACCGAATGCGTCGACGCTGCCGACCCTGACTCGCCCATGCCGCACGCGCCCGCCCAGCCTGGCGCTGGGAGTCCTATTTCTGCGAGGAAACCGGTATAGAAAGTGCAGGAAAACAATTAAGGAAAGTGCAGAACCGACATAGAAGGGGCGGAAATCCTATTTTAGCCAGGGAACTTGTTCTCCAAGACATCTAAACCTATAAATACCTCCCTTTAACACCAAAAATGCGTGGTACATTAATCCTAGGGTTTCAAGACACCAAAAAGGAGTCCAAACACTACAAAAAAATCCGGCAATCCTGACGGCCAAATCCGTCAGGATATCAAATACTGACGGCCTCCTGACGGATTATGGCTGCCAGTATATTTGCGGTCAGGATTGTAGCATCCTGATAGAAATTGTAACCCGCTAGGAATGCCGGCGGTTTCCTTGACGGCTTGTGCCGCCAGGAAATGCCCGCCGGTATTCCTGTCGGGTGTTGACCCGTCAGCATTACTGGCGGGCTTTTCCGCCAGTAATTACTGGCGGGTACCTCCCGCCAGTATTTACTGTCGGGTAACCCGCCAGTATTTACTGGCGGATTTGACCGCCAGGATTTACTGACGGGTCAGCCGCCAGCATTAATAAACAAATGAAATAATTAATTTTAATTAAATTAAAATTAATAATAAACAAATTTTAGATAAAATTTAATTAATTAATAATCAAATTAAAAATAATAGACAAATAAAATTTTAGAGATAATTCAAAATAAATAATCCACTAATAAAAAAATGAAAACAAATCATTTCAATAACAAAAAATCGTTTAATCAGTCGAATGTATAAAAATATAACTATCCATCTAAATCTCCACCATCTGGACTACGGGGAGGCCGACGACCCATGGCCCGAGCAACAGCTTCTTCAATCTGCTGTTGGAGCCTCAACTGGGAACGCTCCTGCTCCTCACGGATCCGCTGAATCTCCAGCGCCTGCTCGTCGCGGATCCGCTGAAGCTGCTCAAGCTGCTCCTGCTGGGACTGCAGCTGAGTCTGGAGCCTATGAACATCGGCGGTGGAGGTGGAAGAAGTGCTGCAGCCCTTCTGAGTCTTCCCAAAGCATCCAAGGCCATAGCGTCGACCCTTCCTATTCCCGACGACCTGTAGGTAGACCTCGTTCGGGTCTACCTGAGGGCTGCTATCATCAGACGACGCAGCACGCCTCTCCTCCAAAGCCCTCTCATAATCCTCCTGATATCAAAATTTTCAACTATTATTACCAAACAACTTTTATCAGATTTTATAATAAATCGGTTATATATATAACATATAAAACTTACCCAGCAAAACCGCCAGTATATGTTTCCGCCAGCATACCCGTCAGCATTCCTGGCGGCTTTTTGGCCGTCAGGAAATCCGCCAGTACTGCCGAATTTTTTTGTAGTGATATACCTTATATATATTTACATTTATCCTTGTTAATGTAATATCTCAAATAGTTTTGATTAATGATATGCTTTTTCATTTACACTAGCTAGTTATATTATGGATTATAATGTTTCTATTTGCCGGCTCTATCTTGCAATATGGAATATGATCCATGATATAAATAAGTGTCATTTTAGATCGTTGTTCTATTTTAAATACGTGTTTCATCTTCTATTTCACCATTTACACGGACCGAACGTAATTTTCTATTTCAAATATGTGTTTCATTTTCTATTCCACCGTTTACACGGAGGTCATATATCCTTTTGAAAATGTAAGCCAAACGGTGAGTATTAAAATGATTATTGGGTACATGAATATTAACCGTAGAAGCAATGGTATTATTTTATTTTAGTTTTAATTAATTGATAATTATCTGTAATCAATTAATGTTTTACCTCGTCTTGAACATAATTATTGCATGTCAAGTGTATTAAAATATCATGTCAAGTGTGTTAATTATGCATATATATGTATGCTTGAACTGTAGATACAAGTTGAAACACAAAATTTAAAATGTATTTCGTTTTAAATTTCATAGATATTCCAGAAATGAGTTAGGAACTTAAAAGAAGACTTCGTAGGAAAGAGCATAATATGGTATAGTAAATTTATCAGTAGTTGGAATATCACCATCAACATGGCAAAGATTAAGGCAAGATGTTCGCTTGCATGCTTTCTTATTTTAAAGTTTTAATTATTTTCTAAATTGGAGGATACAATAGGCATGACAGCTATGAGATTGTTCACTGAAAGGCAGTTTCTTGAGTTATACATTATCTACTTTATCTCTTTTGTATCTAAGGAAGTAGTGTTGTGGCCGGTTCATATTATAACGGTAGCTCGGTTAAGAGAGCTATAATCATGAATGGGGAGGAGCTCGGTCAGGTGGTGATCTCCTTGAGAGGTCGCTTAAACATCGGCTCTAGGTCGATTTTTATTTTGACTGGGTTTTGTTTTGATTCGTCAGCACCCGTCAGCAAATTTATTGCTGACGAGATTATTGAACCTGTCAACATTTGCTGACGGGTACAATTCGTCAATCGATACCTGTCAGTTAGACATGTCCACCGGTTTGGGCGAACCGGCCAAATCGCCGGTTCAAACCGGCGGTCAACGATTGGAGAAACCGGTTGATGCAACCAAAAAGATTGGTGCTTCAAGAATAGGGGAAACTGACACTATATATGTGATCAGCGACTTGATTAACTTCGAATAACCGTGCAACGACCTCATTGATCTGTAAAAGACTCCTGGTAACCTGTTAGATCCTGCAAAACAAAACCCAGTCAAGCCGGGGAATGGTCCAGCGTAAGTCCTCCGATGCCTAAGTTAAATAAGACTTAAGAAATAGACGAGCCCCCAAGTGAAAGAGATCTCAAAAACGTAGGATGTAAGGAATCAACTTAAAGGTAAAGAATGAGGCTTGAGTCCTCTTTCTATAGACAAGAGAAGTATTCCCAATCTAGAGTTTCCCTCTCATACCATAAATAACACAACCGACCCACAATTAAGATTTCTCCTATATATTAAATTTCCATTATTGATAGAATTCTCGCTGAATTACTATATTAACCATGGGCCAATAAGCCTATTCATAGGATTCAATCCGCCGGGACCTCATAGCATAGCATGCGTTAGCCCATCAAAAGCCCAGAATCAAGAAGCCCAACCTCAACGGCAAGCTACCACTGAGCACCGAGTTGGTATAATCACCCTATATATTAATGCAAAATCCTCCTAACCTATGTGTCTGCTTCGTATGCTTCGTTTGACAAATAAAAATTTTTGGTGCTTCGTTTGCTTATGTGTCATCTGAGCCTAATATTTACCTAATTTAATAATTTTCTTTTTATTGTATCTTACCAAATTTAATTTTTTTATTATATTTTTCCTTATTCAATACTCTCCTTTGATTCTCCTAATATAAAAATAAAAATAAATCATATATAATTAGTAGATAAGATCTAGATTAGTTATTTTAATTAAAAAACTACATATGATATAATTTTAATTAAAAAACTTTATTATGAAAATAATTAAATAAGTTTTATTGATAATATAATTAAAATAATTTTATTTTGGAGTTTCAATATTCTATATAGGTAAAATATGAGTTATTTACAATAATCTAAGTATGTAACTAAATATTAGTAATATATTCAATCTAAATATAAAAATATTAAATTATATACTAATAATTATTAAACATTGATTAGACACAAGTACAATGCGACACGGGTTGAGAGTATGATATCTTTTGAGTATCTCAAAGTATGTAACTAATAATTATTAACGAGATTATTCTAAACATTAATATATAAAATGGTTTAATAATAATAATTAATGAAATAGATATTAGACACGGGTTTAGAATGTGACGCCTTTTGAGTTTTTGAAAGTATGTACTAATATTTAATGAATTTTATTTAAAAATAAAATATAAAATCATTTAATATTTATAATATAATAAATAAATAGATTAGACATGTACAAGGTACAGGTTGGGAATAATTATTTTAATTTTTTATTTTAGATTTAAAATTCAGTAATTATCACAAATATTTTTTATATTTATCTTTTGATAAGTTCCGTGTAATACACGGGTGTTAAACAAGTATATATCAATGCAAAATTCTCCTAATATATGTGTCTGCTTTGTATGTTTCGCTTAGATAATAAAAAATCTTAGTGCTTCGTTTGTTTATGTGTCATACGAGCCTAATATATACCTAATTTAATATTTTTTTTTGCTATATCTTGCCTAATTTAATATTTTCTTTTTATTATATTTAGCCTGACTTATAGTTTTATTTTATTATATTTTGTCTAATTCATTAATTTTCTTTTATACTACTAATAAAAAATATAAATAAGTCATATATAATTAGTAGAAAAGAATCTAGATTAATTATTTTAATTAAAAGATAAATTACATATGAAATAATTTTAATTACAAAAAAACTATATATGAAAATAATTAATAAATTGTATTTATAATAAAAGTTGAAATAATTTAATTTTGAAATTCTAAATATTTTGTATAGGTAAATGATGATATATTTGCAATAATTGGAGTATGTAACTAAATATTAGTAATGAACTCAATCTAAATATAAGAAAATAAAATTATATAATAATTAATTAATATTTATTAGACAATGACACAATGCGAGAAGGCTTGAAAGTATGTCACCTTTTGAATTTTTCAAAGTATGTAACTATAATTACTAACAAAATTAGTTTAAACATAAAAATATAAAATTAGTTGATAATAATTAATTAATATACATTAGAGACGGGTTGAAAATGTGACATCTTTTGAATTTTTATAAGTATGCAAATATAATTATTAGTGAAATTTAATCTGAACATTAAAATATAATATTAATCAATAATTATAATAATTAATAAATTGAACAGAGCACGGGTTGAGATACAACTTTCAATTTTTTATTTTAAATTTAAAACTTTATAATTTTCAAAAATATTTTTTATATTTTTTTTTTTATAAATCTCATGTAATACACGGGTGTTAAACTAGTAGTACTTATATCAAAAGAGGTCGCTACCTCACATAAGAGCTCGTCACTCCTATGCAATAGGTCGCTGCCCTTCAAAACAGCTCGCCCAACTCCCAGAAGGATTGCTCCTTTTAAGAAATTAGGTCGCATACTGAGATTACTTACTAAGATCTAAGGGTGGCAAATTGGGCTAACGTGCCGTGTTCGTGTCGCACTATCGTGTTTTTTTTATTTTCTATCTTATTTGATCATAAATGTAACAATAAGTGTAAATCTAACTTAATTTAGAATGTCGTGTTGTTCGTGTCGTGTTTCGTGTCATTTCGTGTCGTGTCGTGCCTTATCGTGTCTTTGTCTCTGTAATCATGTTTCTTATCGTGTCGTGTTCGTGTCATGCTATTGTGTCGTGTCAGCTATTGCCGCTCATCCTCATAAATACCTTCATGTTTGAGACGTGGATATTTGATGTCGTATCAACTAGTCCCCCACATTCTTGTTGGTTGAGGTAGGAAACCAAATAGAATGTAATCATGAGTTAGACCCAAAAGTCAATCCAGCGTGCTCCTTGGTAAAGCGTGAAACCATCAACCATTACTTCTCACTTAATAACATTAAATGCACCTCTGCACCATGTCAGACACGTGTTGTCAGTCCGTTACCTAGTAATTTATTTAATCCTGTGGGCCCAAAAAACGAAAGGTCCACAATAAATTCTACCAGCTTTCCCGTCTTTCGAAAAAAAAATTTGTCCTCTCAGCTTTTCGTAGTCCAAAACACACAAAAATACCTTTTCCCCTTCGTTCTTCACTTACACTCATTTACGCAAACTCAGAACAAAATATACCATTTTTCTCTGCAAAAACACTCGGCGAATTTCTGTCAATATCACGAAGCACCATTAATCTGCACCAACATCATCAAGCCAAACAATGAGTAAGTCCCCCTAATCCTTTATCTCAATAATAATTGTTCTGATTTTAACTGCTAATTACTGTGTTGCTGAGTATGATTTTCTGTCTTTCCCCCTCCCCATTAACTGATTGATGATGTCTTCGCGCGATGCGCAAAGAGGATTTTGAGAATTTGAATTACTCAATGACATGCTTAGTGAGGATGGTAATGTTTGTCTGAAAAATAGAGGAGTGCGATTGAAGATTCTGAGCGAGATATTTAAAACGTACGTGTAGTTAAGAAAACACACCCATTATGTTGGCATTGAGAGTTTGATGGCAGTGATTTGATCTGTTGCCAGAGAAGGGAGCGTCGCGATCTCCCTTGGAACCTTATTATGAAGATTGTGTGTTAACAATGAAATCTTGGATATCCTATTCATAGGAGGCAGTAACCTAATAAATCTAATTTATGGATACCTAGAGGATTTTAGCCTTGTGTGAGGATTCTGCCCTTGTCTTTGACCTCCTTTCGAGATTGTTCTGAGAGCTTCTTTTTGGCCTACTCTTCTCGCTCTAGTCCCTCGATCAAGCAAAGTAGGAGGGACTTCTAATGTGGCTAAATATTTTATCTCAATTGGATCGTATTGAGATTATTGGACACCTTACTAAACTATCATTCCCCGGCCTGGAGTGTGCTGGGAGTTCACCTAATTAGATAGATTATTCTAGAAAGTTGAACTGATTGCTCCAGCCTGGAGCATGCTGGTGGACCAAACTAATTACTGAGCAGCTCTACCTAATGAGAAGGAGAGCTTGACAATTCTGGGCTTCTGAGGCCCAGCAGTCGATAGGGTTTGAGTTGATATTCGAAAAAAAGTACTTAGATAAGGATCTCTACTTATGGTATGAGAATACCTGGTTTTCTTATAGCGAAGGGATTCCTTGTTTGTGGATCAAGGTGCTACCTCTTATAAATCTCTTTTGATATTTTATGCACTTATTGCTTGATATTTCATACTTAGGCTTTAGCGTCGGATTATGTACACAAGGAGTGCCCTGATGCCTATTTTGCAGGTTGGATTATCCCTAACTGAACTTCCACCAGATTGGTCGACGTTCGAAGAAGGTAAAGGAGGAGGTCAAACGCTGAGTGACCCTTTTCTTAAATTGTCCAACTTTCTTGGATGCATCACCCTCAACTCTAAAAAATCATCATTTCTAATATAAAAATATCATCATTTCTAATGTTATCTTCTTCTTCCTCAAGAGACCAGATAGCGGTGCAACTGCGACTATGACACGACAACTGTTGCCATTGAAGAGAGCTTCAACTTTGCTGCCGCCATCGAAACCCTCCACCATCAACTCAAATCTACCTCCACTATCTTCCTCCCACACACACAAAGTCAAATACGTTCGCCACAACCATCATACCACGACATGCTTTTGTTGCTTTTTTATACCTTCTTCAATGGTTGGATCTAAGGCGATATCTATGGACTTTTCCGGCGTGGGGTGAATTTGGAAGGGGTAGTTCATGTGTGTGCGTTACTGCAAGGTTTGTGGCGGATTTAGGGCGCATGTAGACAACCAGACAACATGAAGGGGGCAGATTTGGGGCTACCACCATAACTTTTGGTGGCAACGACTGAAGTTGGAGATGACAAATATAAAATTCGAGATGGCAGATTTAAAATCTGACGGCCATGGATTATGAACGTGTTTTGTTTTCTTTCTTTTTAACTTAAGGGTTGTTTGGGTACTCCAAAATTTTTGGGGGTGTTTTTAAGTAGTTGTTTTGGTGTAGATATCTGTTGCCTAATATAAATTGAGTTTATATAATTTTAATTAAAAAAAAATCTTTGTTCGAATAGCAATGTCACTTGTACCTTTTTGTTTGGCCCCGTTTGGTAAACAGCGGATTGAGCCAAAATTAGAGGATTTGACTCAATCGAGTCGATTGACCAGTCAAATCCTCTAATTGACATGTTTGGTAAACAGAGGTTACAATTAGTTTTTTGGGTCCAAAAAGCTAATTTTGAAAAAGCTCCATATAGGAGCTTTTTGAGAATAGCGGTTTTAAAAATAAATTGACATGACAATTTTGTCCTCAAATCACCAAAAAAAAAAAAATAGAATTATTGATTTACGTGCAAAAATTATTTACAATTAAATAATAGTAATAATTATCCAAATTAAATTTAATATATTAAAATTTTACGACTCAAGGAATTTTTATAAATAATAATTTTTAAATAATATTATTTTTTTCTGTAAAAGTTACTTTAATTATTCAATTATTATAAATTTATGTTATTGATAAAAGAAATACTCAACAATAAATTGTGTGAATGCCCCTTTTTAGTCATTTCACCCGATCAAACAGCTATCAACTTTCAAATATTTACCAAACACTTTTATACAAACTGATAATACAATCAGTTAGTCAAATCAACTATCTGTTAACAGCTAATGCAATCAGCTATCAGGTATCAGCTATCCGCTGATTGCCAAATATGGCCAGAAATGAACAAAAATGAGATGGTTGTCCTAATCAATTAATTTGCAAACACTTTCATTTAAATTTGGGCCGAGGGTTGATTCCAAATTGGCCAATAACATTATTATTTTAAATTGCTATTGAAGGGTGGCCGATATTCGTTCTTTTTTAAATTGGTATCCAACCCATATCTAGAGTTGTAAACAAGCGGGCTGAGCCAAGTTAGGCCCCTTTTCTTTGGGTCGATTGATTTTAGGCCCGAGCCCTCTAAGTTCCATATAAGTGCTAAAGTATAGAAAGAAAATGTGTGCTTGTCGGGCCATTCGACCCATCAAGCCAAATGGATCGATTCTTTTGCGCCTAATCTTAGGTGCAGGCCCTACGAAAGTTCGGCCGGGTCTAACCAAATTTTGATAGATAGTTCTACTCGCACGAGTATCGCGTTATAAGAAATAATTACGATTCTGTGAATGCACGTGCTCCCACTCCTATATTTATTTTTATTGATATCTCACTATATATCTAATAAAATAATTTAATAATAATAATTAAGTAAAAAATAATATAATCACGATAATACCTTAAAATCTACATATTATTTTTAACACCCTTCTTTCGGTAAATTCTAACCATCATTATCTTTTTTTCTCCATCTTCTTATGGGATGATGGGAAATTATTATTTAAATATATTTATTATTATCGTTTACTTATATATTACGATATATGTCAGTTATATGTGATGATATATGGAAAAAAATGGAGCAATTCTCATATGATCCGTTAGTTAATTATTTTATCCCAAATATTCTAGTGAAAAAATTTATCATCATACCAGTTTTAGTTTTTCATTTTAGTGTTCGAAAAAATCTATCATCATAGTTATATGTGATGATATATGATAGAAATTTAAGGTTTATGGTTTATTTTTCAATTTTAGATTTAATTTCCTACATTAATATTTAGTTTTTCATTTTAGGGTTTGATTTTTCATTTTGGGATTTTAATTTTTCAACTTGAATGTTATTTATAAGCGATGATTTGTACTCGTTACATTTGGTGATATATTCAAATTATATACAATGATAAATTAAATTACTGAGTTCTAACAAGATTCGTCAAAGTTTGGTATCTACAAGTTATTTTTTACATGATTTTTTATATTTTCTCGTATGTTTAGTAGTGATAAATATTATCGCATGTGATTATTTTAATTGAATATTTCACTTTTTCAAACAATATGAATGATATAGTCGTTGTTTTATGTAAATAAAAAAGATATGTATAAAAAAAATCATTTTTAAAATGAACTTTGAGATCCGGTATCCAAAATCTTATATTAATTAAATTGAATTACGGAACCTAATCCATGAGAGCCCATCAGACAAAAGAACAATCTCAAATTCTCAACCACTCCCCTCTTATCAAACTACCTATACTATTCTATATCCCTCCCCCACCCACCCATTTCTCTCCTCTTTCGCAAATTCAAGTTACTATTTTCTCTGAACCTTCATCTTCCTCCCCAAAATCTCAATTCCCGCCCTGGATTTAAATAAGGTCTCGCGGAGTTTTTTCATTTTCCTATTTCCTTGAAAGGGTTAAAATCCCGGGCGACAACAAATTGTGGACATCACGGCTTTACTAAGAGCAACTCGGGCCTTCACACATGTCCGGGCACTCCGACGACGCGGGGGTTGTGTAAGCGAGAGCAACCCTTCGCCGCACGGCGGGCGCGGCGCTTTGCCCTCCGATGGCGGCAGCCCCTCCGATCTCCTCTTCCTCGCCGGCGGCGGTCACCTACTCTATTAGCTCCCTCCCTCTCTCTACTTTTATATTTTAATTATCATCATAGACTTTGTACTATTCTAGTAATCGATCGCGAATCACCATAAAGGAGTACATTTGTTGTCAGAAACATATAATATTATATATCTTAAGATGATGCTAAGGATTAAGAGGGTTCCTACTGTTGTTTCCAACTACCAAAAGGAAGAGGCGGAGAATGGGGCCCACCATGCAACCGGCTGCGGCCGCAATTGCCTCAGAAGCTGTTGTCTTCCAGGTAATTATTCCTGATTGAACTCTTTTTGGTTGTTCTGTTTTTCTGCTGTTAAGTTAACTGGGGATATTGATTGGATTAGGGGCTAAGCTGCCTTTGTATGCTTTTAAGAAGGTAAACAAGGTTGTTTCTGAGAACAAAGAGCCTCCTCCGGTTGACTTCTTGAGCTCTCTTCTTCTCGGGGAGGTAAAAACAGTATATGTATTGTAATTTCACTACCGGGTTATTATATTTATTCTGTTTTTACTTAATTATGTGATGAATGATCCTTGATGGCAGTGGGAGGACCGTTTGCAGAGAGGACTCTTTCGCTATGACGTCACTGCTTGCGAAACCAAGGTTTGACTTTTTATAAGTAATTCAGATGTCCAGTGGTATCTGTGTTGCTCTTAACTGATTGTGAATGAAAAAAAAATGGCTTACAGGTGATTCCTGGGACATTCGGATTTATTGCGCAGCTGAATGAGGGCAGGCACCTCAAGAAGAGGCCGACTGAATTTCGTGTCGATAAAGTCTTGCAGCCGTTTGACGAGAGCAAGTTCAACTTTACAAAGGTCGGGCAAGAAGAGTTCCTCTTTCAATTTCAGCCGAGTCGTCATATTGATGCCCAATTCATCCCAAACGCACCCATTGATACCGACAACTCGCCTAGCTTTGTTGCCATCAATGTATGTTTCCATTTCGCTTTGCCCCCATATTAATCGGTACCAGTGGTTTTGCCCGTGCGATACACATATTTGAAAAACCAATAGAATGATTTTATTATTTCCCCATTTAGTAATAAAGTTTTGGCAGGAAATATAGCAATAGTTTGATTACAACATGTAATTTTCACGGCACAACAGGTTAGTCCAATCGAATACGGACACGTGCTGCTCATTCCTCGGATTCTTGAATGCTTGCCTCAGAGGATTGACCGCGAAAGCTTCTCGCTTGCTCTTCACATGGCTGTAGAAGCAGGGGACCCCTACTTCCGCTTGGGTTACAATAGCTTGGGCGCGTTTGCAACCATCAATCATCTTCACTTCCAAGCCTATTACTTAGCAATGCCTTTCCCCGTAGAAAGGGCTCCTACGAAGAGGATAACCACCGCAAGCGGTGGAGTCAAAATCTCCTATATTCTCAACTATCCCGTCAGAGGTCTAGTCTTCGAGTGTGGGAGTGTTATCGAAGATTTATCCAACGTTGTCTCCGACTCCTGCATTTGCCTTCAAGAGAACAATATCCCTTACAACGTCCTTATTTCTGATTCTGGAAAACGGGTTTTCGTCTTCCCACAGGTAATATATGTATGCTACCTCCATCCCAGAAAGACAGGTTTACGGTTATTTCACACGGTTTAAGAAAATACTGGTTAATTAATTGTTTGTTCATTAGTCTAGGTAAACGGAGTAGTGTGATTTTAAAATAATTAAACAGGGGTGTACATGGAAATGAAAAATTAACGACATACTAAATATAGTGACAAGCCTATCTTTGCAGTACTCCCGCAATAGTAACGGGCCAACATCTAATGTGAACAAAAAACAGTGTTACGCAGAGAAACAGGCTCTGGGTGAAGTGAGTGCGGAGCTCCTAGACACTCAAGTTAATCCTGCCGTTTGGGAGATTAGTGGACATATGGTGCTGAAAAGAAAGGAGGATTATGAGGGGGCGTCTGAGGAAAATGCTTGGAGGCTCCTGGCTGAGGTTTCACTGTCTGAAGAGAGGCTTCGGGAAGTGAAGGAGCTTATATTTGAAGCCATTTGCTGCAATATTGTGGTAAATGAAGTTGTTGCTGAGACCACATTGGAGGAGACAGCTGCAGTGGCGACCCCTCAATCACATGAAGCCACGGATGCCGTTAACGGGTCCCACGCTGCGATGGTGATGCCTGTGTAGCTGAGTTTCCTGGATTATGTAGATAAATAATGCAGGCTATATGTTTGCTTTGTTGTTGGATTATGTGCCTAGGGCACCGGCATGCTTGTTCACTTCAGCGTGCGCGCTTTCTGATTTATGTGATATATTGTGTATTATGAGTGTTTGGTTCAGACATTGAATCAATATAATAAATGTTGTTTGCATCGAAAGAGTTGTTTCGATTACCTAAAATATGTTTTCATTTTCTGACTTTTCAGATTTAATTTTTCACTTTTTAGTGTGTTTTCGGACCATTGTCCGCGGTCTCATGTCGAAAGATCCAAAAAATCTCTTATGAATTTACGTTCTTCCATGCCTTGTGAAAATATTTTGGACATGTATATAATGAAATAATGTATCAAGAAAATGTGAAATATGTTCAATTTTTACTTTTAGGAGTGCATCCATGCATAAACATCACATTATGTAGCGTCAGAAAAACAATTTATATTATTAAATACTAATTTCAGATGAATGTAATTAGGGTTCACAAACCGTGTTATGTTTCGTGTCGCTATAGTCATGAAAGTTAAGTGTCGTTACCGTTATGATTAGCTTTTTATACGACACTATAAGGGATTGTATTTGCACGGATACAAGTTTCATTTGACACTAACTCTTTTTTTTTTTCTAATTGTTTTCGTGGCATGCTATCGTATTTAGAATGGTCATCCTAATTAAGTAAATATATAATTTTGTATTAATACAATGTGGTGTATTTCCCCTTGTAAGTTTCAAACAGCAGGGCTTACATGATCTCTGCTTAAGCTGCGAAAAAGGGCTGCAATGACGGCTGCATTCCAATTATCAGTGCTGGAGATGGCCCTGGTCAACATCCGACTCAGGTACGCTGACTTGGCTGGTTTTAAGATAGTTAAAAAAAACCATTTATCAAGTTTTTTTTTGAAATTTAATCACGTTTAATAATTTTGTCATTTGCAATCGCATGAAACAGTATTATTTATAACCTCTAGGGAGAAGAAGAAGAAACAAATTGGTTCCTTTACCTTTTTGCTAGAATATTGAGACTTTGATGGCTACATGTTGATGCATAATCATTATAGTCTGAAAGCTAACATACTTTATTCTTAAGCTGAGATATCAAATTTGCTTTGGACTTAGAAATTTTGAGACTTTAATAGTTAAAATATTTTTTCTTAAAAATGAAAATTTTAGGTTTGCCTGTCTGCTGGTTACCTTTCCTAATCTTGAAAAGGTGAGGAGACCATAGTCTTTAACTTATTAAGAGGTTCACAAGATTCCTAAGGGCTGACTAACCAAAATAGAAGAAAAAAGTTTTGGTGAATCAATTACTCTCTAGTGCATAGGAGGCTGCATGATAGCATAAAATCCTTGACCATAAGTGAAGTACCTTTGTTCAGCATCATTAAGTCAAGCAAGCAACTGATGACTTCTTGACTCATTTCATTTGCCAATAACCTATTCTTGTTGCATCATTAGCAACCTTATATACTTCAGTCATTACCTCAAAGGTGTTTGACATTCTCTGTATCTGATAGATAAAGTGAGGCGACTTTGTTGCTAAACTGCCTAAACACCTGTAAAATGTGACCATATGATGATAAATTTGAAACTGTTTTTGTCCATGTTTAATTGAGTACCCTAATATTTCTCTAGCGAGATACTACCAAGAGAGGGTAATATTAGCCGGGCTGGATCGGGCCTAAATTCCATCGGGTCACCATTTTGAAAGCTCAATCCCGGCCCATGGGTATAGAAATCGAACAAATTGACTCGGCCCGCCGGACCAGACCGGGCCAGCTCATCGGGACTGTCGGGTCTGGCCAAAATCAGGCTGGGCCGGGCCAAATTTTGCCGTCCCTAGTAATGTATCACTCACATGAATTGAAGTTTCTGTCAGCTTATTGGTCGCTTGCGTTACCCCTAATATTTATTTGTAATCAATTTCTACATACATTTATTCGCAATGATAGATTTTTTTATTGGATTCCTAGAAGTGAAGTTTAGTTTTTTCTTTCTGTATATTTTTTTAATCAGACTTTGTAAAGAAAGTCTGTTATGATTATATAACTTGTTTCTCATGGGTTGTTTCTATGTCAACTGGGTGATAGTGCCAACTCAAAGTAAAGACTCAAGTACTGGATTGACTGGCTTTCTTCAAGTCAAAGTCCTTTCAACTTCTGAAATTTATACTGCTTGTTAATAATAATTATTTTTTTTGTAAATACAAAAAAAAAAAAGATTGAAATTTTGAAATATTATTATTAAATCACCACTTTCTGCAGTTAATTGCAGTTCTATTAGTTGGTCGATGTTGTGCATGTACAGTTTATCTTCGAAATCTATTTGATTCATAGGAGTGATAGCCTTAATATAACCGGTTTACATGTCCTTAACCGAAAAAATTAAAAATTGATCAAGTTTTTCTCAGATGTTCATTCCGGATCCTGAATAATTAATTAATCAATTGAATAATCAGTTCATCTGACTCGAGATTCTTGAGTGCTAGGTACTTGCTCATAATAAGTGATTCACAATGAGCACTGACCCATATATTTGATTTGATGCCCCATCCCATGTGTGGGTGTCGAAATCTATATTCATAATAAGTGATCCCAAAGCAGTATATTTGGGCTGTCGGTGAAATGACAGGTGGTTATCAGAGCTTTGTGTTGGGCTGCAACAAGTGTGATAAATGGCCGGTAGTTACAGCTTAAATGCTTTGGTTGGTTAGACTTAGAGTTAGAGCCTGGTAGGCAAGAACAAGTGGGGATAATAATATGTAAAAACAAGACACTATTTTTAGTGTAGAATAATAATTGCTACCAAAAAAAAAAAAAAAACAAAAAAAACCCACCAAAACAATTTCTATACATTTTCATAATATTACATGTAAGAAATCAATGATGAGGTAGCAGCAGTAGTACTCAAATTACCCTTTTCAAGCGCATTCAGTTGGGCAAAAACTCCAACCAATGGCGCAGTATTATACGTGCAAGCCTCAGTTTGCACGTAATTCCCCCTACGATCGCTGAAATCGTCTTTACTGTCGGGCCCACCTACAAGGGCTCCAACAAGAACATTCGGGTTCGGATCCTGGCGACCATACCAGCTATCGTACCCCTGGGTGCACCCTACAAAAACCTTGCTATCTATGTATGATTCCATGGATGCGGCTCTATGGTGCGCCTTCTTGGGATAGGCAGGCCCATAGCCGACCAAGTAGCTTAAGCCCATGGGGTTGGAGCCCAGAATGTAGTCCACTTGTGATTTGACAAAGGAGAGGATCTCGTTGGGCCCCACGGGATCTGCGTGGCAGTTGAGCATTTGATTGGTGGAGTGGAGGTGGTCGGAGTAGACGGTGAGTAGAAAAACCGCAGTAGAAACATACTGCATGTTGTTCCATTTGCGGGTGTAGAGGAGTCCACCTGGGGTGCGTTGCACGTTAGTGGAATTGTTCTTGCTCAAGCAAGCGCAGATATAGTGTTCCGCCTTGGACCGGTATTGTTGGAGGATCTCTTTCTGTTGTTTGTTTTTACCTTCAGTTGGTAACTGCAAAAAACAAAACCAAAAAAAAAAAAAATTATAATCGCGTACTTATGAACTCTATTAATATTTTTTATATTTTTTAATAATTTTTTAATAATATTAAATTATGGCATGATCAAAAACTAATCATGCAAATACAAGGTAATAAGGGACCATGCCTTTAGGTAAAGGCTTTTTGCCGCTTCTTTTGCAATTTCAACCTCTTAATGATATTGCGACCAAGAAGCCTAAGTTACTAATCAATATGTTCTCAAATAATTATTGTTTTAGAATATTTCACACAATAAGACTTACAAAATGTCTCCATCCTCATTAATTTAATGGAGAAATATCTTTTTCAACACTCATTTCAAAGATTATAAATATTAAATTTTGAAATAATAAGTAGGGTTAATTCTGGAAGTTTATAGCTCAAAAGTGTTTTAGATTCCTAAAAGGACAATTATTTTGAGAAAACATGTAAAACATAATAAGGTAAAGTGATGTGAAAAATGTTACTATTATTTGGTGCTAATGAGATTGGTGATGAGTTGAAAAGGGCAAAGATCCAACACCGAACTTATTGAGGGTGGAGGAGGACCCTCTGTCCCATTGAAGTGAATGCTACTTATGGGTATGACCAACATATACTTTAAAGAAAAAGCCATCATTGCATAATAAAAATGCACACAAAGTATTATCTTGATTAAATACGATGAATTTCGGCAATTTCAAAAATATTATAGTTCGGCGCTACAATTAGATGCATCACAAAGTGATTGATTGCAAAGATAAGTTCCAACGAAAATGCCACTACGTGATTGATACCCTCTATTGGATCCACCATAGGTGATTAAGAGATAAACTATAGGGTAAATAAAAATTACCATAGAGGCCATGATTTGGAGACCAGCATACTTAACATCCCAGCTGAATTCGGCGATGGCCCAAGTGATCCCACCAAAAGAAAAGGCATTGTCAATGGCATAATTGAAGTAATGTAAATTGTCGGTGGCCTTATACAGCCACAAAGCTGCCCACAACAACTCATCCTTGTACCCGCTCACCGACGTGTAATACCCCTTTGCTCCTCCTATACTCTTGTCATATTTACCTCTATACTTGTCACCAAACTCGAACAACTGCAAAACCAACACCACCATAATTAATTACTCCAATCTATGACGCGCGCGCGCTCGCGCGTGTGCCTCTCCAAAAATGACACTCCCATATTGTAGTATTAATGATCGCACTTAAACAAAATTCCACAGGGATCCCATATTACTTGTTTCACTATTTTCTTCACTTTATTTATGAGATAATGACACGTGCTGCTACTCATTTGAAAATATGTCTTTTCAATGGCACGTATAACCATGGAACCAAAAGTAAATTACGAAATTTAAATTAAGAGGAAAACCTTTGGTCATAATTAAGATAATAATTAAGAGTTAATAGGTTTTTTTTAACTAGTTTAATTAGTTAAAATAATAAGCAAAGAAAGACCTAATCCTGTCTGCCTCTAACCACCTCATTAACTAACTTACCTGCTGCGCATGCTCCAAAAGAAGGTGGGCGTAATGTGGGTTTGTTCTCCTAAATACAATTGCCGCCGCCGCCATGGCCGCCGCCGTCTCGGCCGCCACCTCCGTGCCGGGATTTTCCTCATCCAACTTGTAAGCGCGGCGGGACGTTGTCATGTCCTCCGGCCGCTGCCAGCACAGGTGATCGGTGTCCCCATCGCCCACCTGATATATCACCACGTCATTCTCAATTAGCCCATCATTATGTCCCCCTAATTACCACACTAAGCACGAGATAATTGCGTTTTTTGACATTAGACATTTTATGTTGTCTGGACTGGAACCGACACAATGTTCTAGACTTTTTTTTTTTTCAATTTATCACTAACATTTGATTTTTTTCTTCCTAAATTACTTTGGGTATACTTTAATTTGAAAACGAAGGGTGGAAAATAACAAGATTTGAAGATTTTGGACCCACGCAGAAAATCAGGGGCATTTGTTGCCACTGCCTGATATTATGGACTCACACTCTGTTCAAAGATTCAAAAAAAAAAAAGAAAAAAAATCCTTGGGTTGGGCGTGATTGATGGATTAATTAAAAATTAAAATAGCACACACCTTTTACTTTTAACTTTTTCGCACCCAAAAATTTAATGCGTATAATGCGGTAGCTAATTTATCTTGACGAAAAACTAAAATGACCTGAGCCCAAAGAACATGCGGACTAGTGTGTGCCTTAATAAAATAATCGGTCCCCCATTTGATGGCTTCAAGGGCATGGCGGAGCTCGGCGGCGGCGGCCATCTGATCCCGGAACTGGATGACGCCCCACGACAGCATCGTAATAGTAAATGCCATCGGCAAACCAAACTTCACATTGTCCCCAGCGTCATAATACCCTCCTACCAAGTCCACCTATAACCAACCAACGACGACACACACGTGTCCTAATAAATATCTTTATAATAATTAAAATGAATTGAATTACATGGGACGGACAGACGTACCCCTTGCTCGAGGCCGTCGGTGAGGCCGGAGTGGTGGCGCCACGTCACCCTTTGGTTGTAGGGTAGGCGGCCGGAGCGCTGGGCCTCGAAGTAGAGGAGGCTCTTGGAGAGGGCATCTTGGTAATTGAACGTCGATGGGAAACAAAGAGTGGGAAAGAGGGAAAGGACTAATACCAAACAATATTTGGGGTGTGCAAAAGGCTTGCATTGCCTTTTCTCATCACCCATTGATATTGATTATTGATATTGATATATGGTGTTTGATCTGTTAATTACTCTCTCTCTCTCTTTCCTTTTCTCTGTGATGGTATCTCATCACTCCTTATATAGCATGCGCAGCACGTGATGTTGGGAATTTTTGCATGAGAGATGAGAGATGAGATGAGATCATTATTTTTTTTCTTTCTCTCTTTTTCTTCTGGGTAACTAGTTAAGTTTGAGGAAATTAAATCATGATTTGTACTTATTACAGCAAAGCAAATAATTGCGGGGCCTGATGGGGGTGCCTCAAGTCAAACTTGGTTTGACCAACATAGCCTCCATATCTTGCTGATACTATTTCATGTGCGTAAAGTGAATTTTAACAGTTGTTCAGTAAAGGGAAATTCTGATTCTTACCGTATGGTCTACCTCTACATGTATTGGGGAATACTTTGGGGGAAATTTGGGCGTGTAAGGTTGAATTTAATGTTTTTTTTAATATATATTATTGTCAAAATCACTACAAAAGAAAATCAAGTTACCTAGAAAAATTGTAGGTGAACATGAAAACTGTCGTTTGTAGTTGGATGTGCACAACAATCTGACTGTCAAAATGACAAACTGTAACCAAAATGTGGAATCAGCTGGTTCACGGTTCGATTTGGTATCGGATTGTATATTATTCGAAATCTCAATCGTTTCGATTTTCGTTAGGTTTATTATCAAAGAAAACTGTAAAGTGAATGAAATAGGGTGAAAATGGACAATTTTTAGATACTCGAATTTGAAATGTGAAATTGTTACTTTAAATAATTGAAATAAGCTATACTTAAGTTCTTCACCTTAAAAATCAAAATTCACGTAATTCTCTCTTATCTCAAGGAAGTCGAGAGACATAGATTGTCATTTGGTTATCACCCGTTTATCGAATCGTAGCTAGATCTACGAACTACTAATATCTCCGTTATTACTTATAAAATAAAGTGATTTTGTCGTTGACCACCAACTCATACTATCAAGCGAGCTTTTTTGATGTGAGGAAAAGTAAGAAAAAAGAAAACAGTGGTTCAAAATTATCACAAACTAGTATCAAACCGTCCTAATGAAAATTTCGGTTTTTGTTCGATCTGTGGTCAACTGTTAACTGAATTGTTGACCAGCAATTTGACCAAACTGTTGAGCATATTAATTATAGGTAAATTGTCGGCAAATATTTATTCTGTCGTTAATTGTCAAATTTAGTGACAATATTTTCTATCATGTAATTGTCGTTAATTGTCAAATTTAGTGACAATATTTTCTATCATGTAATTGTTTTTCACAGTGGGTAAGAAATTATGTTGCTTCTCAATCTCTTGTCTTTTGGGTTTGATGCAAAACTGAAAGTTTTTCATCTACCAATGAACATTGTATGAGGATTGAGGAATTAGAGAGACTCATTACTTCTCAATTTTTCGATTAATATAGACTGCAATAATGGAATAACAAAAGGATAGGTGGTTTTGACCCTCAACCGGAAGGTTTTAGGTAGAGGTATTGGTCTAGGAGACTAACCCCTCAAACTGGCTACGGATTTTATATTAGGAACTTGTTATTTTGACACCTTATACTATTTCAGCCTTTAAAAAAAAAAAGCAGTCTTTGCTGTTTTGCATCTGAAATTCACTTATTTATTTAGGAAATAAGAGAGTCAATATCAACTATACAATCATCGAGATATGCCCAAATACATTCTTCATTTAATTTTGACTCAATTTGCATAATCAATTTGTCATGTGTAAAAGTTGTGTGAGTATGTGTGTGTAAAGTTGAATGAAACTTCTTCTCGTTCCTTATTCTTTTGCTTTTCATATTATTCTATTTCTTTCTGGATATATATTTATACAATCATTTTATATTACATAAATTAGTAATTATTCATAATTTTTAAAGAACAAACGTTCTTATTTTATAAAACTTCATAATCAACCCCCTAACAACTAATGACGTCCTTTTTATACTAGAATATAAACATGGTGAACAAGACATAAATCCTAATCCTAATAATATTAATAATCCTAAACAAATAAATCTTTTCCTAACTTATCTTAAAATTAATATAATAAAACAAAAGACAAAAAATTAGTTAATCTCCACCAGAAACTCTAATAGAAAATGAACAACCTAAAGAGTGATCAGAGTCAATGCAAACAAATCAAAAGAGCTGATCAGAAGTACAAAATGAAGCCTCCTAAACCGTCTCGTTCAAGGAGGCTTTAACAGCAGCAAAACGTCCTCTAAAAAATGGTTGAAGAGCATTTAATACAAAGTCTAGTTCCTAACTTGAAAATTCTAGAAATGATTATGTAAGGACATGCCAAATTCTGCAAATCCGTACAATGGCAAGACAATTCAGCAACAAGGAAAGAAGACTGTTGCTCACAAATGAGTCAAACAGCTGCTGCTTCATCGGACAAATTTGAATCTACTACTGGTATAAAAGGATTCTAACGAGAGTGATGAAGATTGAAAAATCAATCAATTAATTCACAAACGAGCTTCAGTTCTCAAATTCTGCGCTAATGCTTACAAAACAATTCTCCGTTTCAAAGTGTTTGATTCACATTCAAGTAGATTTTCCAAACCATCTCGTTTTTTGAACAAGTATTCGATTTTTATTACTACCGACAAGAAAGAGAAGAATGAACCTAAATGGCGTGGGCCTAACAAAGTATTACTCTACTGACAAGAAAGGTTATTACCGGAAAAATAACAAGATCGAAAGATTTTTGGTCAGTCTGAACGAATTTGACCGGTTTCAGACAGGATCAACCTCATGTTCTACTCAAACCAGTCAATCCAGTCTGTTTTCAAACACTGTTCAAAAGGAGTTCTTGACCTGTGTTTATAACTTCACCTGTCCATGATCTTCCACAAGCAAAACTATAAAATTCTTGTTTCATCAGAAGCAGTGAAATAAAACGTTGGGCATCTAACAAATTGAAACGGAAGCTAAAACAATAGCAAATGGCAATGACTGGCACACTGCAAATAGACAATCATTAACCATGACACAGCAAACCACCGAGTTTCACACAAGTACAATTTCTCAGCAACAATATGGGGTCCACAATATATGATCTAAAAAACCAATTAAAATGGTAATAGACATCTACCTACAACTCATGTTTTTAAACAACCCTAGAAGACTTGATTTATATTACACTTGCATGGCCTTTCCATTAAGTAGTTGCGCCTCCAGTCTGGTGCAGCATTGCATCTACCTCATCACCATCCTCCATTTCCAGCTGTAAAAAAAGAAGTAAAATTACCAATTAAATTTGCTGAGGTAACTTGCAAATAAAAGAGAGAGAAAAAGGTGACTGACCTCATCCGGAGTTTGTTCTGGACGGAGGCGACGCCCATCAAAAAGAAATGCAATGGCGTTGAAATCAACAGATTGACGGTCACAATAGGCATTCATAAGTTTCTTCAATTGTGTGTTTCTCTTAATCCTGAAAAACACTTCATTTCCATCCTGAAGAAAAAGAAGCTATGTTAAGCACAAAAAACTCATAAATCCACACAATACATAAACCATAGACAAACAATTTTATTTATTATGGAGTGATAAATAGTGATTCTGTTTGGGCTAGGACTCCGAATCTTGGATTCGGGATTCGGAATGTCGAATACTCGTTTGTTTTAAAACTCAAAACTCAAATATCAATATCTTACAACTAGATAATTAAATATTACTAAATACAATATAACAATACACTATTATCCACTTTTCAAACATGATTTGATATCAAATATAATATAATATAATAATACATTATCATCCACTTTTTGAACATGATTTGACATTTACAGTAAAAAGAAAAGGATTTTGAATCCTATAACAAACAAGAATTCTTACTATTCACAAAACTCTAAATACCAGAATTCAGAATATCAGTGAATGCCACTAGTCCAAACAGGCATGTTTCATATTGAAAGGGATTCTAAAAAACAATTTTCCCAGAATCTTCGAACACCAACCACAAAAAATACAGACAAAAGAGTTTAAGAAGGAGACAAAAGAGGGCAAACATTATATAGAATTCATCGGTATAGCTTTACATGATAGAGTCCCTCCTTGAAATACATGTCTGGTTTTGAATTCTTAAGACCCGAAATACAATTTGGATGTCAAATTGAAGATCTCGGAGAGATGATCACTTCGAAAAAATTATGGCTTGAGTGAAAAAATATAAACATGATTTGAAATGCTACAATAACAAAACCTTCTTATAAACTCTAACCAAACAAGAGGATGACTATCCATTGCCGGGTCTAGAAACTACCAAAATCCCAAACAAACGCAGTCTTGAAATTCATAAATCACTAAAGTTCACTGACAACTGAGCCCATTAAAAACACCAATACTTAGTAACATAACCAATCAAATATTTGAAAGTAGAAACCGAGTAACCTGTTTGCACAACTCTATGCTACCAAAGGCAAAATTGCACAAGAAGAGCAACTGAAATTAGCATGCCAAGCAACAACATTCAGTAACGCAAGTGATTTCAAAATAAAGAGAGATAAAAAGAGAAATTTCCTCTCATAAAGGCTCTATCTACACCCCAAATTTGGAAATTAATTTTACTGAAAACCAAAACAAACCTATTCAGCTTAAAAGCGTTCATCTTGCTATCAATTACTGTTAAATTTTCAACGAAATACTTACGATGCTACTTAATAGTGGCACAATCAACCAAAATTGGTGCGAGAAAAAAGCTGTGCAACAGAAAAATGAGTAACCCTCACTAATTCAACACTCGGAAACCATAGAAATAAACTCCTAATACGAAATATATAGGGAAAGAAGTGAGACCTGGCCTTTGACTTTGAGATTGATATGCGCCGATGAATCGCCGGCGGGTTTCTTGTCTTCCTCTTGACCCGACATATTTTCAGCCGCCGATTAATCGCTTTTTTCTTTAACCCAAATTTTGCAACGGACACTCAAAACACAACTCTTTCGTCCTTCCCTCTGTACGCGCCACCTTTTATACGCTACTTTTCTATTTTTTATTATTTTTTTCTTCTGTGTTTTGAAAATATATAAATTACAGTGGGAATAAATCAAGCTGAAGTTGGGGGAATTGATTTGACGGTTCAGATGCCTATCTGCAAGATGGACGGACAAGAATACGAGCCGTTATGGATTGATACGAATTTTTCATTTTCCTAGAAAAATGCGTGCGTTATTTTTAAGCTATCTTTCTTATCAGAGGCGGAGGAAGCGAGAAGTCCCCAAATATGGGATATTTGCATTTCAGCCCCGTATATTTCTAACTTCTCCTTTCTACAAATTTTGTTGTATTAGAGTTGTGGAACGGAGAAATAGAGAATACATGAATGGTAATCTAAATTATTAAATTTGACACATTGATCAAGTCCGTGAGTGTAATATTTGAAAGTTTATGATTTTGAAAATAAGTTTCAAATTTATGATGTTGTTATCAATGTTAAACAATATTGATTATTAACATCGATCAGAGTAAAATTAAAAATATGCAGTAAAAATTAAATTTAAGAACACGATAAAACAAATTCAATTTACAAGTAAAAGTACTTGTGAACTTGGGTGTACAAACCCGAAAACTATATTACTTTCTTGTTTTTGATCAAT
This sequence comes from Phtheirospermum japonicum, assembly GCA_014905375.1. Lineage (NCBI taxonomy): Eukaryota > Viridiplantae > Streptophyta > Magnoliopsida > Lamiales > Orobanchaceae > Phtheirospermum > Phtheirospermum japonicum. The sequence goes on along the minus strand of BMAC01000005.1, from coordinate 238,818 downwards.
AAAAAAATATTAAGTAATATATGAAAACTAAAGTATCAAGACACATGATACTAAATAATTGTCGCCTAGGTTGATCAAACTCTTCTCCGTTGGTCACGCAACTTCAAATAACTTTTTAATATCGAATAATGGCTCCAAGTAGACTTCGTGTTCTTCTCTCCTTGCTCGTGCGTCCTGCGTTGCGTCGTTCTTCTTCTCAAAATCCCGTGCGTAAAAAACTGTCCCAAGCTTTAGAGTTCTTCTTGTCTTAAATAGACAATCCTAYAATTCTAAACTTGGTAAATAAGCATACTAAAATCTAGYCACAATCTAGGAAAATAAAGTCCTATAAATAAATTAGGAAACACAATCTAGAGTTCCTAATTAATTCTGTGCCTAAGAAAGGCAAATGACAAAATAGAAATTATTGTCAAGAATAAATTTCTCAACAATCTCCCCCTTTTGCCTTTGTGGACAAAATACTACGACGCAAACACAAATGAAAATAAAAATACTAACTCCCCCTAAGTTAGAAAACTCCGCCTAAACAAAACACCCAATGTTGTTAAAAATCATCCCAACAGTGCAAACCAACATTGTTTAGAAAAATATTAACCAAAACAAACAAACCAAAAAAGGAAATTATTGACTTCGAACCCTCTTCGAACGACGAGGGGATGTCGATGCTCATTCACCCCTATCTTTCCTCTTCTTCTTCTGCATTCTCTTCATTTTTCTCAAAGCCTTATTGCGAGAGCGAATTCGCTTTTCCTGAGCAAGACTGGCCAAGGCTTCGGCATCAAGAGCATCTTCTCTACCAACATCATCTCCAGCAGCATCTTCATCAACAGCTTCGTCATCCGCGTCAACATCTTCTCCCCCTTTTTGACCAGAAAGCAAGAAGGCCTCCAAGAGAGAGCGACGAAGAGCCTTCAGCTGAGTCATCTGCAAACCAATGGAAGTCACATGCGCACGAAGGACCTACGCAGAAAGGCGGACCATGTTGGAATCGTCCCTCCCAACATCTCTAGCAACATTAGCCCGGAAAGGGGCTTGCCACGGCAGATCAATAACTCTAGCACCTGTAGTATGCTGGCCTCTCAAAGCAAACCAATCCGCCTCACCCGTGAGCACATCATCGGGACGAAGTGTCAAAACTTGGTTCTCAAGCAAACTGAAAATCAATGAAGGAAAACACAACGAGGCCGCGGACTTCGTGGTAGCAAACTTAGCGATAATATCAAAAACATGCTGGCCAAAACTAAACTTGATCCCTCTCCCAAGCCTATACAAAAACTGGGCCTGAGGCCGCGTAACACAAGTCGTGTTCTTGGAGGGTACCCAATTATAATCGCAATTTTGTGCATAATAGAGTAAAGAGACGACGGGCGAGTGCTAGGTAGCTGCTCAAACCACACACTAACCAAACCACCAGACAGAAATGAAATTACCTCATTCATATCATCCACCGTTGAATCACCCCGGTACGCCTCAGTCCCAAATAATTCATCAATCAAAGCAGGGGTGAAAGAAAATACTTTGTCACGCACATATACTTTGCCATAATTGACGGACTCCAAATCAACCATAGATGGCAAAAGATTGGCATAAAAATCGACAACGACATCTCGTACAAAAGTCAAGGCAGTTGTAACGGTGGAATACATACCCTTGTGTTGAAGAAAGGCAATCAGATTAAGTTTCTCAAATAGTTCAACCGGGACTCAGCGCTCGGTGATCAAGTGGCGGGTTTGGTAAGTGGCAAATAACTCGGCAGCCTCGGTAGTTAAGAACTTCTCCGAAAGGGACACCATGTCCTCAAGTTCAGGGATCTGAGAAGCAGCACCCGTAGAGGACTCAGAGTGATCAGAAGGCGTAGAAGGAGGCGAAGTATGAGCAGGGGAACTTGCATCAGCGGCAGCAAAACTGGAGGACGAGGCAGACTTGTCCCGTGGTAATGTTGGTATCGGGGACCAACATCGGCCTTACACGCTGCCTTTTTCTTCTTCTTTTCCTTCTTGCAAGCAAAAAGTATATCACGTAGAGGCATATCAAATGAGGAGTCAGGGGAATACTCAAAAAAATCCGGATCAAACTCGGGTTGGTCATCACGAACAGGGAATGGAGGAGAACTATTAGTCGGTAGCTTAGATGAACTAATCACCTCTCCGGTGATAAAATCTAAAACAATGTAGGGAGGGGATGAATACTCTGTTTCAGTAGAGCCAGGAGAAACTTTGACTTTTGTCGGACATCTCTTGTCGGCCTTCCTCACAAGTTGTTTCCGGCGAGGCGTCTTCCTCGCCGATGGACTTGAAGCCGAAAGGAACGGAGGCATGGATCCTTCCGCCGGAGCAAGGACGTAGTCATCATTGTCAGGATCAGACATTACCGTGACGTCCTCTGCGAGATTCATGTGCTCAATTGGCACATTGCTCTAGCTTTGCTCTTCGGAACGGCAGACGACACAACTCCGGGAGGAATATTGCGCAGGCGTCGGGACCGTTTCAGAGTAGGGTTACCAACTCTTCCAAACGTTTCAGCAACAAAAGCTAAATCCGGGGGATTATCACATCAATTTCATTCCCGGGCTGTCCTGGGAACACCTGCGAAACAGGAATGACGTCAACCGGTGACGGAGTTGGGACAACATGTTGAGATTCGAGCGGCGGCGATCGAGGCGGTGATGTTGTTACCGCTGGTGGTTTGGAATATGAACCACCACCGATTTCGGCGTGTATATCCAGGCCTCCAATTTTCACATAGGGCACAGGGACCTGTTCGCCGGGACGGCGGAGCTCTGCCGGCAATTCTGGAACAGATGAAGGCGGTGGCAAGTTCGTCATCTTGCAAATCTCAGAAACACAAGAGAAAACAAGAAAATCGAGATAATTGAAGAGAGGTAAGAGGGATGGAGAGTTCAATTGGCAGATGGTAATGATCAAACGGTAAAAAGTTTCAGATTTTTAAGCTTCCAAAAAGTGACTGTTGCCTAAGGAGAGAGAAAACAAGAAAATAAAATGAAAAAAAACCTAATTTTACTATCCAACGGATTTTTGGGCTTAAGCACGATTTTTATTTCCTTTTAACACAAAACCACTCCCCCTTAATGTAGGACACTTGATCACACCCACTACAACAATTATCTCTTCCTTTTTTTTTTAAATGCACAACTCAAGTTACAGAATTGGCCGAAATACAAAGTTGGATTTAATGAAACATCAATCCAGTAGTATCAATATTGTGTAATATTAATTTTCACTCACCAAACTTGCCTCGTTATTACCTGTCCAACCGTCCGATTTTAACTCCACTGAAACACTTAGTTAGCTAGATTCAAAACAAAATTAAGAGATTTCAAGAAAGATAAGAACACAAGCAACAGTACGCACAGCAAGATGGCATCTTCACAAAGTATAAATGTCCTATGGGATGCCTAAAATTCATGACCTAAAAGAATATACAAAAACAAATTATGATTTCAGTGACTTGATCCAATGTTGATTTTTATTACTGACAACATTATAAACCAACATTGCCTCAGGTGAAGTCAAGTTAAAGATTGGATTAATTTGTATCCAGATTTTCTTCATTCTTGAAGGGATTTGAATCTTTTAATCTTCAGCAAAAGATGTTAAAACACCTCTTGTTTTTGGACCTGGGAGAAAACCAGTTTCTGCGGGCAAGTCCCACAATCACCCAATTAAAGAGGTTGGTTCTTTTTGCCATCACTTTTATTGCAACACAGGACCTTATCGCACTTTCAATCAAACTCAATGCATTAAAATTATGTATGAAAAGAAAGATAAAAATGCATGCAAAGGTATATAGATGTTGTGACTGATGTTGATAATGGGTGTCACAATATCACAAACCAACATTGGTTCAGACAATGCACATAACGAGATCTCTTCTCAAACGAGAGAAGGTCTCGAAATCTAATGCCTTAGTGAAGATGTCAGCAAGCTGATTATCTGTTCCAATATGCTCAAGGCTAACAATCTTCCTCTCAACTAGGTCTCGAATAAAGTGGTACCTTATGTCAATGTGTTTGATTTGAGAATGCTGGACTGGATTTTTTGAGATGTCAATGGCACTGGAATTGTCACACAGCACAGTCAGGATATTACTGTGCAGACCATAGTCTTCTATCATTTGGTTCATCCACAGTAATTGTGTGCACGTACTTCCAGCTGCAATGTACTCGGCTTCAGCTGTAAAAAGAGAAATACGATTTTGCTTCTTGCTGTACCAAGAGATTAAATTGCTACCCAAAAAAAAACATCCCCCAGTAGTACTCTTTCTATCTACCACATCCCCAGCCCAATCCGAATCAGTGTACCCTACAAGTTCAGTACCAGTATCTTTTGTGTACCACACACCTAGTTCAGTTGTACCAGCAATATACCTTATTATTCTTTTAACTGCTTTTAAGTGTGACTCTTTTGGATTAGACTGGTATCTAGCACATAAGCACACACTATACATAATATCTGGTCTACTTGTTGTCAAATACAACAAACTCCCTATCATACTTCTGTACATGGTGTTATCAACACCCTTACCAACATCGTCTCTTGACAACTTCATAGTTTTTCCCAGTGGCGTTTTCTTGTGAGTTTCAGTTTCTAAACCAAAATTTTTAACTAAGTTCTTAGCATATTTAGCCTGGAAATGAAAATACCATCATCAAACTGTTTGATTTGTAAACCGAGGAAGTATGAGAGGTTACCTTCCATGCTCATCTCGAATGTATCGGACATTCGAGTAACAAACTCCTTGACCATCTGCTCGTTAGTGGATCCAAAAATAATATCATCCACATAAATCTGGACGATTAAGATGTGCTTATTGGATTTAAGAAGGAACAAAGTTTTGTCAACTTCCCCTCGTCTAAAATTCAAATAAAGCAAATGTTGAGTTAGCCTTTCATATCAAGCTCTTGGAGCTTGTTTTAAACCATAAAGAGCCTTTTTCAGTTTTAAAATAAAACATTGTTTTTGAGGATTCACAAATCCTTTAGGCTGCTCAACATACACTTCTTCACTCAAGACTCCATTTAAAAAAGCACTCTTAATGTCCATTTGATGCAATGAAATCTTCATATAACAAGCAACAGAAAGCAAAAGTCTTACCGACTCAATGCGGGCAACAGGGGAAAATGTCTCATCAAAATCGATTCCTTCAATTTGTGTATACCCTTGCGCAACTAGTCGAGCTTTATTCCTTACGATGTTGCCAGCCTCATCAATCTTGTTCTTGAATATCCATTTTGTTCCTGTCACGTGGGAATTTTCTAGACTTGGAACTAAATCCCATACATCGTTTTTGGTGAATTGGTCCAGCTCCTCTTGCATCGCCCTTATTCAGAACTCATCCTTGAGTGCATCCTCCACACGCTTGGGCTCTGTTTTAGAAAGGTACAAAGTCTCACGAATCTTAGAACAATTAGTAGACAGACATACGTACCTGACCATTTCCTTAAAATTTATCTGTCGCCTTCTTATGCTCCTTTCATCTAAATCTCCAATAATTTGGCCCACGGGGTGATTTTTCTGGATTCTGGATGGAATATCCCTCTGATGAAGATCAATGGGATCAACTGGATCTTCTTCTTCTGAATCAGAATCTGATTCTGCGGCGGCTTGTCTTGATGTTGGTTCTGATGTTGAGATCCCAGTATCAACATTGGTATCAACATCTCTCAACTCTCTGGGTTCAGCACCTGCATCTCTGTTCTCAATACCTGCACTATCATCTGAAGGAGGAGTGACATTTTCTTGAGAATTTTGATCATAAACCAGATCATTATCCTCTGTAGGTTTGACTCCACTCGTTAGATCATCGAACTTGACATTTACTGACTCAAACATGCTTCGAGTTCTAAGGTTAAACAACCTATATGCATGACTATTTTGGAAATAACCCATGAAAATACACTTATCACTCTTTGAGTCTAGTTTAGTTAGATGATTTATATCGTTGAGCACATGGCAAATACATCCAAACACATGATAATAACTCAAGTTCAGTTTTTTACCCATCAACAACTCATAGGGAGTAGCACATGACCCTGGTCTAAAATAAGCCCCATTTGTAATATGACATGCAGTGTTTATTGCATCAGCCCAAAAATGTTTTGCTATGCCATTGGAAATGAGCATAGTTCTAGTCATCTCAGCAAGAGTTCTATTTTTTCGTTCAGCTATGCCATTTTGTTGTGGAGTAATAGGTGAAGAAAATTCATGACTTATGCCTTTTGAAGTGTAGTATTTTGAAAAGGATGCATTCTCAATTTCTTTTCCTTGATCTGTTCTAATCCTAACAATGTTCACATTAAACCTTACACACAGCTTCTTTGCAAGTTTTTTGAATGCCTCAAAAGTTTCAAATTTCTCTTTAAGAAATTCTACCCAAGTGAATCTAGAAAAATCATCGACAATAACCAAAACATACCTCTTACCACCAAGGCTCTCGACTTCGAGCGGTCCCATGAGGTCCATGTGAAGGAGCTCAAAGCAAGATGATGTAGTGAGACTTTGCTGAACTGGATGTGGCACCCTGACCTCCTTTCCTTTCTGGCACGCCTCGCACACAGGAATGATCTTGGTGTTAAGCTTAGGTAACCTATTCACAGCTTCCTCTTTGTCCAACTTGTCCATCATCTTGTAGTTGACATGCCCAAGATTTTGATGCCACACCTCAGCATCACTTAGTTGAGATAACTTGCAAAAAGCATCACTGTTGATTTGATAAAAATTATCTGAAGTCCTCTTTCCAACAAGAATACATGGACCATTCTCCTCATAGACTTCACACTTCTCACGGTTGAATTTGACACTAAAGCCTCCGTCGCATAGTTGACTTATGCTGATCAAATTTGCAGTAAGTCCTTCTACTAGCAACACATTTTCCAGGGTTACAATGCCGGGAACATGGAGAGTTCCTTGACCAACAATTTGGCCATTTGCGCCTCCACCATACTTTACCTTTCCACCTCGAAATCTGACAATGTTGGAAAGAAGCTCTTCTAATCCAGTCATATGCTTGGAGCAACCACTATCGAAATACCAGGCTCCAGGGACGTGAGACTTAGGGAGGTATGGATATTATTGCACTTGATGTTATTTTTCTTGACCCACACTTGTTTGAATCTGGTGTTGGTATTGATGTTGGTATGACAGAAATCAACATTGGATTTAGAAGCCGCATTAGTTCTCTGAAAGTGTCTTCTCTCGCCTATGATCTTCCAGCAAAAAGGCCTAATGTGCCCTGGTTCACCACAATGATGGCACACGAACTGTCTCCTTCTCTTTTTGTGGCGTTTGGAAGATTTCTGTTCTTAACTTGAAACTTGCGTTGGCTGGTTAGGTTTAAAACCAATTCCATGCTTCGAGGTCTCTGGGAAGCTCATCTCTAAGGTTTCATCAAGCTTCGCCTTACCTTTGTTCAGATTTGATATGGTTCCTTGGACCTTTGTCAACTCGGTTTTCGTCTTTTCTAACTCAGCATCCTTCTTGGTAAGAGATGTTTCCAAACGGACAATTATGTCAAACTGATCATCCTTTTCTTTGGTCAGTTTTTCTACTTCTTTCATTCATTCTTGTAGTGTCCCCAACCTTTACATTCATGGCATTGCACCTCACTGAGCGGTCTTGTGGGGTTGGATGCATTGGGAATTGAGGATGTGGACTGAGATCTGGGAAGAGCGCGTCCGGTGAACTTTGGCGTGAGCACCTGTGGCCTGGTCTTCATATTTGATCCTCCAAGGCTATTCTTCTTCTTCAGGAAACTGTTGAAACGTTGGGTAACAAACGGCAATTCGTCTTCACCAAGTGTAGTGGATTCCATCTTTTTCAGAATCCCATTGAAATCAAACTCCTCATCATCTTCGTAGTTGTCTGGATTAGTATCGGAGGAAAAGGCAACGTTCTTCTCTTTTGAGTTGGAACCAAGGTGTTCCATCTCATACTGCTTAAGATTTCCAACTAAGGTGTTGAAATCAATGTTATCAACATCTTTAGACTCTTCTATGGCAACCACCTTCATATTATATTTCTTCGAAATAGACCTCAGCAGTTTTCCTACAAGTCGAGAGTTAGTTATTGACTCACTAAGCTCTCTGCACTCGTTTGTGATGTCTGATAATCTCACTGCATAGTCCATGATCGACTCCTTTTCATCCATTCTCATCGCTTCAAAGGTGGACATCAACATTCTCAGCCTTGATTTCTTCACGCTCGCAGTTCCTTCACACACACTTTGGAGTGTGTCCCATGCATCCTTTGCTGACTCGTAATTCTTGATGACTCGGTAGTAACTTGAATCTACATAGCTACACAAGGTATTGATGCATTTGGAATTCCAGTTTGCAGCAGCCGCTTCCTCAGGAGTCCAATCTACTTCCTTTTTGGGGAAGGTTTCGCCTTCACCATCAGTAAAACGTGGATTTTCCCATCCAAGGAGGACGATTTTCCACACTCGTTCGTCGATACTTTTTAAGTGCCAACGCATCCTTTGTTTCCAGAGAGAATAATTTTTCCCGTTGAGGATCGGTGGCCTTGGGTAGCCTTGAGCATCCATAGCACCTAAAAAATAAGGATCAGTACTTAAAAGGTTAAGTAACCCGCTCTAGATGCCAATTGTAATATTTGAAGGTCTATGGTTTTGAAAATAAGTCTCAGATTTACGATGTTGTTATCAATGTTAAACAACACTGACTATCAACATCGACCTGAGTAAAATCAAAAATATGCAGCGGAAATTAAATTTAAGAACACGATAAAACAAATTCAGTTCACAAGTAAAAGTACTTGTGAACTTGGGTGTACAAACTCGAAAACTATATTACTTTCTTGTTTTTCGATCAATACAAAAATATTAAGTAATATATGAAAACTAAAGTATCAAAACACATGATACTAAATACTTGTCGCATAGGTTGATCAAGCTCTTCTCCGTTGGTCACGCAACTTCAAATAGCTTGTCAATATCCAATAATGGCTCCAAGTAGTCTTCGTGTTCTTCTCTCCTTGCTCGTGCGTCCTGCGTTGCGTTGTTCTTTTTCTCAAAATCCCGTGCGTAAAAAACTGTCCCAAGCTTTAGATTTCTTCTTGTCTTAAATAGACAATCCTAGAATTCTAAACTTGGTAAATAAGCATACTAAAATCTAGACACATCTAGGAAAATAAAGTCCTATAAATAAACTAGAAAACACAATCTAGAGTTCCTAATTAATTTTGTGCCTAAGAAAGGCAAATAACAAAATAGGAATTATTGCCAAGAATAAATTTCTCAACACTGAGAAATGAAAAATATTTGTTGTAGTAGGATTATGCACAACGTGGAAATAGAGAATACATGATCGCGGTCATTCAGGTACATCGATCTAGCTTTTCGGAAGTCAGGATGATTTGGTGGCTGATAAGCCTAAAGATATTTCACACTGGCTTGTATCAAGACGCTAAGAGATGAAGAAGAGTTATTTTGATATTTTTATTGTTCCTCTATAAAATTATTCTTCCCACATATTCTTTCTTGTTTTTACTCTTTTTATAGTGGATTTTTCTCACTCATAGTGAAAACAAAATATTTTCCGATTATGCTAGTTTATTTACACTAAAACCTTTTTCTAATAATGATGATAGTTATTCCTTTTTCCATAGTTGTTGGTGACTTGATGAAGTGGACAAAGATAACAAGAACTGCTTAAGCTTAATTTCGAATGACGATATAGTTAGAAGTGAATAAAGAAATCTCATTTGTAAGAGTAGTCACGCTTGAAATGTGAGTCGGGTGCATGGGTTAGTTAGGATGTTGTTCTCAGTTTCTTCGAATACATTCATGAAATTAAAAGTATAAAGAAGCCTTTAAAAACTTACTTGACACTGGGTAGATCAAGAAAATTGTGATATCAACTGCAACGGGAATTGAATATGCAACAACAATTTAAGATTGCATACCGATATGGAAACTAAACTCCCACTCACGAACTATGTAAATGTATCACAAATATACTATCGAGTACCATGGGTACGCTAAAAGTAAAGTAAAAAATGATAAAGTATTGTTGTCACTTTCTTTTCTACGGGCTTCATTTCTAAGGTGACTAGAGGATATTCTGATTCAAGGTCCACTACAAAAAATACGGATTCGCCGACGGCCATATTCGTCGGTAATTTCAATTGTCAATGGATTTCTTATCCCATCGGTAAATGCCGATGGCTTTCAACCGTACACTGCCGCCGGTAAGCTTCCGTCGAGATTCCTAATTTCTTTTGGATTTATCGATGGATTTTACGCCCGTCGATAATTATAAATAAATAAAAGAATGACGACAAATTTTACGCCCGTCGGTAATTAAATAAATAAATAAATAAAATACAAATGGATGTGATGTCGGTCGGAAGTTAAATAAATAAATAAAATACTATTTAGTTTTACCGACGGACATGAAAGCCGTCGGTAAATATATTTTTAGTTTTTTTTAAATATTATTTTTATTAATTGGAATATTAAACCTTTTTTTTTTTTGTTGTTGTTGTTCATCCACCTAGTTACAAATATTAAAAAAATATTCAAATGCAAAATAAACTAAATAAATGTAAATACAAATCAGAATCAAATGAATGCGACAATAATAATTCAAAATGAATTCTACAAAAATAATCCAATATCTCGAGATCAATCCAATCAGCATGAGGGGGAGGAGGAGGAGGTTGTGCTCCCATAGCGGCCATTGCAGAGCTAATACACTCCTCAACCTGTCGCTAGAGTCGCTGCTCGTAATCCATCTGGAACTGCGAATGTGCCTCGCGTATCCTCTGCAACTCATCATGAGACTCCAGCCGTATCCTCTGCAACTCCTCCTGATGCCTCGTCTAAGCCTCCCCGAACTGCGCTTGCAGCTGCACCAGACGAGGATCGACCTGCTGGGACGATGTAGAGCTGGAGCCTGTATCGATCTCCTTGGCGAGTGAGCCCGTCCCAAACCGTCGACCCTTCTTGGGCCTCAAAACGGAGAGGTAAACGTCTTTCGGGTCGACAAACATGCCAGACTCCTGTGATGCAGCACGTCTGCTCTCTAAAGTAGTCTCAACCTCCATCTGATAGATAAAACAAAATGTTAGTTGTTTTCATGCATAATAATGATAAAAACAAAGTTAATATATAAGTTAATTTGAGTTTAGAATTTAAATAAACTTACAGTTATCCGCAGAGATTTGGGGTTCGTAATGAGCCGCTGCCTTTCTGATGCAGACTCAGTAGAAGCTCGTACGCAGTGGGTTCCTTACTCGTCTCCTCCCGCTGTAACAATTAATTTATTATTTTATCTCTCTCTCACACACACACACACACACACACACATATATATATATATATATATATATAGGGTTGGGTTCAAATGAAATCTTGTCATTATATGTGAACCTAGGGACTTATCTTGACCATTAGATTGGATAATCTTAATGGTTGAGAACATGACATGTCAGCAAGGTAATTATGTAAAATACTGCATTAAATTAATAAAAAGGGTATTTTGGACATATATCAACGTTTATAAAGAGCACTGCATTGCTCCTTATAAAGCACAATGGGTAAGAGAAATTAAGCACTACGACTATATACAAAAAAGCATCACCAATTTTGTCTATAACTATTGTTACGTAGTCAAATTCAGAATATAAAATAAAATACAAATCTTTAATAAACCATAACTTTCTCAATTTTTATTCGTTTTAAATAAAATATATTCCAAATTAATCACATTCTCAAGATATACGATTTAAAATACATATTGCATGTTTAAAAATGTAAAAATAAATAAATATAATTAAATTAAAAAATCTGAATATTAAAAGCATCGCATATGACTAATTTTAGCACTACAGTACTGTACAAAAAGCACTGTTATTTACGAGTACAAATCTGGACCTATACTTGCACCTTATAAATTTGGAGTGCTTTTCTTGTATCATTACATTGCTTTTTTACTACACTAAACACTGCTTTTTTTCGATACTGCTCAACACCATAATGACTGTATAAAAAGCACCAACCAAAATCAAAACCACCTTGTTGTGCCCTACCATCTTCCTCTCGTTCCCATAAATCCTCTGTCGAGCCCCAACCACTCTTCTCCGCCGTCAAATCCTTCGCTCCCGCCACTAAGGCAATCTTGGCCTCACTCGACAAGGGTCTCCCCCCGGATGCACGAAATTTATGTCACAACTCATCCTCAAAGTATAATATCATCATCATTTCAAAAGAGGCAAAACTTTAATTTTTTTAAATAACTATGTTATTTTTTATATATAAAAATAATAAACAAATGATTAATTTACCCTTAGTTTCTCTTAATCACACAATAATTAAACAGAAGATGCCAATTGAATCTCAGAACCGTTGGACGAGGCCACAGAATCTTGCTTGCTGCCGGAGCAGCTCCCGCTCCCCTTCGGCTCGGAGGCGGCGACGGATAGGGAGGCAGAGGCGTTCCTCGTAATCTGCTGCTTCAGAATCTGGCGATCCCCTCCATCGCCACCGCGGACGCAGCAGGCCTTGGCGCAGGAGTAGATGAAGGAATGAGATGCAAAACAATTAATGATCTTCTTCATCCAGTTAAACACTTTTTGAAATTACAATCATGAAAAACCCATATGTGAAACTATATATACGACGAACTTGGATTATTAGGAGAAACCAAGAGGGAAACAGGATAAGATGCATATCATAATTTAGCTTTCAAATTGGTGACTCATTAGAATTATATGATAAACTACCAATCTTAATAATTAGATATTAACTTTCTCCACTGCCAAATCAATTCTCATTTATGCTAAATAGCTGCAAATTTCATTCAATACAATACAAAGTCCATCAATTAAATAAACTTAGAAAAGAAAATTAAAAATAAAAATATCAAATGTTGCACCTACAGAAATCAGTGAACCGCCTCTTGGGCAAATGCCCAAATTCTGCACACTCCACCTCTCCTTGTTCAGTTTGCTGCAATACCCAGACGAGGCACGGCGAGTCGATGAAGATTAGGGCGGCGATTGGCTTCCATGACTGCGATTGGCCGGGAAGAAGGCATAGAGGATGCCGCAACGGCAGCTGGGATTTATAGTCGAGGCGGGTTTTGGGCTTGGGGTACCGATCCGGATGTCGCGGCGCTGATCTCGGGTTCGTATTTGTGCTGTCCGATCTGGATTCCCGACAAATATGAGTGGTGCGGTGGCGACTGGTTCTAATCGGAAAAGATAGGGATGGTGTTGGTGCGGTGGTGAGTGGAGACAAGTTCTACATTCAGAACCAAGGCGGAGTGAATATAGGTCTGGAAAAGAAGAAGGAAACGGAGGTGAAGACCAAGTTCTGAAAATATTGATTTTATTTGCATTATATAAAAAGACATAAAAACCCTTTTCCTTCCATATTAATGATTTAATGAATTTAGAAAAATAGAAAAAATCTGGTCCACACAAATGATTAGATCTACGGTCAAAATTAGTCCCTAGGTTTACATATAAGGACGGGGTTCTCATTTGAACCCAATCCTATATATATACCCGAGACCCGTCTCTATGCTTAGATATCCTAGTACCAGGACCCTCTGTCTTTCTCATCTTGTTCCTGCTAGCCCTCCTGATTTCTCAACCTTCTTTGGCCTCGCCCCCTTTCGCCAAGCCCTCCAAGTCTGCTCGCCGACAACAACTAGTATCTCTCACTTGGCATCATACAGCTGCCATCACACATTAAGACGGCTAGCCCAAGCATAAAACATAGATACATAAAAGGCTTGGCGCATAGCATCACCAGAATATCGCCTTTGGTCCCAATAACATAAAATCTACAATAAAGCATATTTAAGACAACATAAAACAAGTAATTAGTTACACAAATGTAAACATATGTAATGCAATAAATTAAGTTTTTATTTAATGTAAATACTTGGAACAGAGGCCACCACGTGTCATGATAATCCTAAGGAATATGCATATACCTCCATCCATTCGGGTGCACACGAGCCTCGTAGATCCTTCTAAGAATCACAGGTAAATCTGCAGAGCTACTCCGCACTCTAAAACATATAAATTAAAATGAAGTTTTTTTAAGAAGTTGCTTACAATTCATAACGATATAATTATTAATAAAAACTATTAAATACTAATAATTACCTTCAGCCGACGATATAAACAAGGATGCCTCCAGAAAGTCGACATAACTCATCATAAATAGGAGAGTTGTCCGGTAAGGTCTCGCGGGGAGTTGGTCCATCCAGATCTACTTCATCCAAGTGGTCGACCAAATCATCAGAGGAGGTCAACACAACTGGCTGTGACGATGAGGAGTCGAAAAACCCATAACCTGAGGGACTATCTGATCCTGAACGACCAGCTCCAGTAGTACTCTTCCCCCTCATCTAAACGACCTCGAACACATTATTGAAGTTAAATTAAATATAATTAAAATTAAAATATTATATTATTTTTTAAATGTTGATTAATTATAGAATGGTATAACCTTAACCTACATAAATGAAAAACTAATCATCGTCGTTTGTCTATTCTTATCTTATAAACTCATTTTCATTATCATCGACAAGTTTGGCATCGACATTATCGATAAGCTCGCCGATGTCATCATTAAGTGGATCATTATATTGGAAATCAACATCCTTCAATTGGATCGCACCATGCGTTTCATCAATATCCTCTTGAAATGATTGTTCAGGTGTTCGCTCTTCTATGAAATCTATTGTTAATCTTTCCTTAATCTTACAAGTTGTCAACCTGTCGACCATGTCTCGTCTCAAACTTGGATACGGGTAATAATAAACCTGAGTAGCTTGGGCCGTAAGTACGAATGACTCATAATGATTGAATTTACATTTATGATTAATGTCGACAAGATTATGTTGAGAGTGCACTCTCATGCCTGTTGGAGTAAGATCAAACCACTTGTATTTGAACACGAGTGTGCTTACAGACCCTAAATATTCAAGTTTAACAATCTCTACCAAACGAACGTAATAGTTATATTCATCTTCTCCATAAGTTGATCATTTTATACAGACCCCAATGTTCGATGTAGATCGTTCTGATGCGTATGCAATCGTGTGAAATCTGTATCCATTTATCTTGCAGCCATCGAATATAGTCACACAACACGATGGACCGAACGCTAGACTCTTAATGTAATTATTGGTTACATGGAGTATGCGGGAAAATCATTAATTGTCCACATAAGGGCTGCCACAACTTGAGATTCTGCTTCTTGGACACATCATACGAGTCAGCACCATCCGTCTACAGTTGTTTCAACTCTATAATTAGAGGTTGTAGGAAAACATCCAACTCGTCTTTGGGTCCTGGAACAAGAACACTTAGAAACATATACCGTTCTTTCATACACATCCAGGGTGGCAAGTTATATGGTATGACTATTACCGTTCACGATGAATATTGCGATCCGAAACTAAGAAAAGGTTGAAATCCATATGTGCATAGACCAATCTGACATTTTGAGTTTCGGCGGGGGACTCTGGATGAGTTTGACCAAAATGTTTCCAAACCTCTGAATCTGAAGGGTGATGCATGACACCATTGTCGACTACGTGTTCAACATGCCACCGCATATCTTTCACTGTAGCCAGAGATGTGTACAATCTTTGCAAACGGGGAGTCAAGGGAAAGTAGTACATCTTCTTGTACGCAACTAATTTGGACTTACGTCATTTGCGCTTCCTGCTTCGCAGATTTGAACCGGGGTTCTTTATAGAACTTGCAACTATCGAGTTCATAATCATCCTTCCAGTAGATCATACAGTTACTCTTGCAACAATCTATCTTCTCCACCGGTAAGACCATACCCCTCAATAGCTTCTTACTTTTGTAAAAATTATCTGCAACTTTATTATTTTCAGTCACAATCTCTTTGACTAGATCAATGAATTGATCATAACCATGGTTCTGGAAACCGGACCGGACCGTCCGGTTCGACCGGTTCAATCGGGACCCGGTCATCACACCGGTCCGATTTCATGTTAAAACCGGTGTGCTTGAAAACCGGTCAAATCGGTTATGAACCGGTTAGACCGGTAAACCTGTACCGGTAGGGATGGCAATGGGTAGAGTATGGGTAGGGTACTAAAATACCCATCCCCATACCCGTGTTTTAAAAATATACCCATCCCCATCCCCATAACCATGTGGGTAGCAAATTTTATACCCATCCCCATACCCTATGGGTACTTTAGTACCCATTACCCATACCAATTACCCCCATGTTAACAACTTACAAAAAGTGAAATTAAAAAAAAAAATTGATTAAAACTTAAATCATAATTCAATAAGATATAAACTAATAATAATTAACTTTTTATAAAATCCACACACAAGGAAATATTATGAATAATTTAAAATAAATTTAAATATAATTCAATACCACAACACTAAATCATCAAAATTTAAATGTGAACCTCCGACACTCTCCACAACTTGCCAAATAAATATTGATATCATATACTAATTACTTCTTGTCAAATAATAATTGATAATACAAATTGAAAAGATTACATAATTTATTTTACCTTATGTTTAGAATCTGAGTTTCGAATATATTACAAACGTTTTCCTTTAAATTATTTATATATATATATATGTAATTACTTATATTATATGTATGGGTATGGGGTGGGGTGGGTAATAAAGTACCAATTCCCGTGCACGTACCCAATAAATATTGTGGGTAATTACCCATACCCGTGCCCATACCCATTAAATGGGTAATTCTCCTACCCATCATGGGTAATTTTTGCGGGTACCCATCGAGTCCATTATCCATTGCCATCCCTATATACCGGTTCAACCTCAGTTTTTTTTTAAATTGCTTTCTTATTTTATATTAAATAAAAATTAACTTTTTATATTAAATAAAAACTGACTTTTTATATTAAATAAAAACTGATGGGGTCTTATTTTTTTTTATTTGGAGTACAAATAAATAAAGATTATGATGGTTAATTTTATTTCATTTTAATTTTGTTGGACTTGGAGTGATGATATTAGACTTGAAACATTTTATTTGATTTCTATTTATTGTAATTAATTCAACTACATTTTTCTATGATGTATTGTGGTTGATGAACTCATATTTATTTATATAGACTCTTTGAATTGAAATTTAGAAAATTTTATAATCATATTTTTTATTAACTTAATTTATTTTATTTATTTATAACATATTTAATAGTGGTATATATATGTATATATATATATATATATATATATATGAATATATATATATATATATATATATATATATATATATATATATAATATTTTAATATAATAAAAATTAAAACCGGTCCGACCACGGTTGGACCTGTGAACCACTGAACCTATAACTTTCCCGTTCGATGATCGGTCCGATTTTCAGAACAATGATCATAACACTTCTGAGAAATGCCATTTTCTAACTTTAAATTCATAAGACGGGCAACAAAAGAGAGTTTGGTGTGTTTCTCGCAACTTGGATACAGAGATTGTTTTGTAGCTTCCAACATATCGAAAAACTTCTTCGCCTCCGGATTAGGCGGTTCTTTTGCATCATCATTCATCTCTAAATCAGGTCCGGCAACATCTTGCAACATATTTATGTACACATTTGGTGAGTCAAAAATGACGGAAGATGATCCCCCGACTTCAAAATTACAACACGATGACACAAGATCTACTATTTCTCCGTGATGAGTCCAAATATGATAATCGGGAACGAACACTTTGGCACATAGGTGATATTTAATTTCATCGATATCGCGGTAACTACGATTCCTACACTTAATTTGCTTGCAAGAACATTTCAACTTAGCACCGTCCCTCTCTGTAGAATCATGCGTGAGTGCAAATTCTACGAAACACTCCACCCTTTTTATGAATGTATCTGAAAGAAATTCGTCATCCCCTCGCCGTTTGTACATCCAACTACGATCAGTACCATCTGATTTGCATGTTTTTGTACGTATTTTTGTTATCTTTTTGTGTCGCGCTTGCATGTGTTTTGTTTGTTTTTATGCGTATTAGGAGTCGTTTTGGCCGATTTTATTAGTTTTAGGTTTTTGTAACTTTTGTGCGATTTTCATTAGATTTTCGTTTATTTCTACTCTTTTTTTTTGTCTTTATGGTCGTATGATGACCGAAGCGGTCCCGTGCATGCTCAGGACATCCCGTTCGACTCGGATTAGAACAAGCAAGTAAGGGAACACAGCTTCAAACGAGGAGCGACAGCCGGCAGACGTTTAGAGCGGAAACGAGAAAATGAGCCGGAGCTGCCTGTCAGTCGATCGACTGATGCATGTATAATATAAAATAAAATATTCGGCATGCATCACAATATATATAAATTTGATAACCTAAACTATGCCTAAATTCAACAAACCAATGTTTTCTTTCAAGCTCTCTTTTCAATTCAAGTTTAGTGATTACAACTCAAAACCAAACCAATGATTAATGCTTTCTTAGATTAGATTAGTTTAATTAAGAATAACAAGAGATTAATTAAAAATACTTAACGCCGATTACATCTATCCTCGAGAGACACGACTCGGGAAAAGCTTACCGCTCTACAATCGACTCCGTACTATTGCGGAGACGATTTCTTAGAGTGCTAAGAAATCTTCAATCACCATCCATCCTATAATTTAGGGTGTTAATTATTTGTGATACTAGTTAGAATGATCGATCGTTATGTGAGAGAAAAATAATGTGGGTGGCGAGATTTCATCAGCATTACAAGGAAGAAGAGTAATTTGAATTATTGATAAGGCTTCTATCCCATTTAAGAATGTTAGTGGTATGTATTATTTTAAAATAGACATTTTTGTTGGCTTGAAAATGTCGGCAGCATCTCCCCTTAGTTCTCTAAGTACACATATATTTCAGTGCACTCGAGAACAAAAGAAAGATGTATAAACCGAAATTTCAAAGTCAACATTTTACATACGCATAAGATATAACCATACTACACCCACATTCTCAAACTCTCCAAAAATTGGACAGTTTAAAATTTAGTATCAAACTCTCTATTTGATACTAAATCCCAAATGGGTCTAAGGTACGTATTCTAGAAGGGAACAATTCAAACTTTAGTATCGAACTCTCTATTTTATACTAAATCAAATTAAACGAGTCGAAAATACCTATTGTTCTTACTATATTATCATACAAAATTTAAAAATAACAATATCAACCAATCAATCACATGTATACAATATCAACAAATCATAACATATCTTAAACACAACATCCACATACCAAAGCACCACAACATTTCAAAACTATCATCCCCAACAATTTAAAGCTTTTTAAAACCACCACCATTTTTTAAAATAGTTTTGAAAACTGTTATTGGAGGAACGAAACCTCTCGGACGGCACCGTGCACCACGTCATCACCAACGTCTACCCAACCAATCACAACATAAATCAATCATAATATATATAACAAAAAATCATAACATACATTAAACACAACCGATCATCACGGCATTTAAAACCATTACATACACTTTAAAAGATAATTGCATAATTGCACAATTGAACCGTAATTACAAATCAAACCCTACATATCAATAAATCAATTTAAATGTATATAATCGAACCTAATTTATAACTAATTATAATTAAGCCCTAAAATAAATCATAATTGCATAGATGAACCCTAAATGAATACTAACGACCTAATTGGCCCTAATTTTATAAAAATGTTTATAATCGAATCCAATTTATAAATAATTATAAATTAAACCCGGCCGATCACCACGGCCTTCCTATGCATGTATAATATAAAATAAAATATTCGGCATGCATCACAATATATATAAATTTGATAACCTAAACTATCCCTAAATTCAACAAAACCGAAACCTATATTTTTAGTTATATACGATTGTACCCTAATTTCATAAATATTAACTAATTTGCCCTTAAACTATGACTAAATTCGAAATTGGACCTTAATTATCCAACTAGATATGATCAAATCCTGATTATTTAAATCACTTACAATTGCATAAATCAAGGCTAAATTCCTAAATTGAACCCCCAATTAAACTTCTCAAAACCTAATTCCCAAATTCAAACCCTAAACCCTAAATTAAAGCCTACTTCAACCATTGTAGCTTAAAATCATAAATTGAATCAAACCCTAATTACTAAATTGACAAATCAAACTAAATCAAAACCATAAATTAAAAAATAATATACAATTTGAATTAAAAGGCTAACATACCTTAATATATGACAATGGCGTTGCTGCGACGTGCGACTCTTTTCTCCGTTCTTCCTTTCCTTCTCGCGCCTTCTCCCTTTCACGCAATTTTTTTTGTTTCTTGCTTTTGGTGATATGAATCTGTCTGCAGGTGGGACTGCAATTTTATGAAACTTACCGATGGACACATTTTCGTCGGTAAAAAAACCTGGTGTTTCTAACGAAAATAATCCATCAGTAAATAAAGCTGGACTTGCCGGCGACTTCATTTCTGTCGGCAAATAAAATCTGATTTAAAAAAAAAAACTGTCGACGGCTACATTTCCGTCGGCAGATAAAATCCAATTTTTTTTAAATAAACTAGCCGATAGACTTGTGCCGTCGGCATATTGGGCGGGCTTCACTCCCGCCAAATTCTCAAGGACTTTCCGGTAGATCAATATACCGAGGAGCCTTGTCCGTCGGCAATTAATGCAGTCGGAAAAATCGTCGGGAATGCGGGCCTTTTATCGATGGGTTGCTGTCCGTCGGTAATTTTTGTCGGCTTTTTCGATTTTTTTTGTAGTGGTCTAACCAAAGTGAATTAATCTATAAAACTTTTAGGTCCATATAAATAACCAGTTAAAATATGGTACAGGTTTATAGCGCTAACGTGGGCGCCAGGGCGCCATAGAAATTAATTGATGTTTCGAAGTATTGGAATGAATCTGTAAAAAGAATTGTTAGTATCATTTGACGAGACGAGCGCAACTATTACCGATAGTTATTATTATTATTATTATTATTATTATTTGTGTGTGTGTTTTTAATCAAATTCTTTTAGTGGCAAAAGAACTCTTCACAGTAATACATAAGACACTTGGAAAGGAGAAAATAGACACTTTGCAAAACCGACAGGTCGAATTAGTTAAATATCAAAACACTATGAGGATGATTTTCCAAACATCCCACTCCAATAATCTCTCGTAAATATACTGAAACGGAATAGTCACACTCGCTCAAGGAATTGAAGTCCGCGTAGAATTTTTTTTTTCCTTCCATTTGGGTTTGTTTGTGATAGTTGGTTGAATCTAGCACTTCTATTGTAATATTATTTTGTGTTTTTGGTCTGTTTTCCCTATGATATGAGCAGGTTAGGAGGGTTCCAACTTGGGAGTTTTTCGCTCCCCCAAATTCCCTCGTCTCATTTCATGTTGGGATAGTTTAATATTGTGTTTGTGATGCTCGCATATTTTTGTATGTTCACTCTTTTTTATCAAGGGGTATTTCCAATACACTTCATTGGGGGAAATTTTTGTCCCAAATAATACATTAAAACTTTGACTTTCCATCTAATCAAAATTAATAATAAGAGTACTAATTTACCCCCATTAACCAATTTTCTTTTCTTTATTTTTCTTTCATTTTATTTTTCTTTAATCTAAACTCAATCCAACTGATTTGCACGTTTTTGTACGTATTTTTGTTACCTTTTTTGTGTCGTGTTTACATGTATTTTGCTTGTTTATACGGGTATTAGGAGTCGAATTTGTCTATTTTGTTAGTTTTAATTTTTTGTAGCATTTGCGCGTTTTTTTATTATATTTTCTTAGTTTTTCACTCGTTTTTGTATTTTTGGCCGTAAAATGACCAAGCGAGACCCGCGCACGTTTGGGCATTCCATTCGACTCGCTATGGATTGGACAAGTGAAGACAAGCAAGGAAACATGGCGCGAAGTAGGAACGACAACCGGCGGACGGCTGGAGCGAAAAATGAGAAAACCGAACCGGGAGCAGCCATACCAGTCGATCGACTGACGTAGCGCAGATCGACCGCTCGGCAGTAGGCTGGGCCGTTGACACGAGGCATTCTATCGACTGACCTTCAGTCGATCGACTACCTCGCAGGGGATTTCGGGATTTTTGGCCCATTTTGACGTTCTTGCCCCTGCAGCCTCTCCCCCAACAACCTTATCCCTTCCTTGGTGGTTTTGGACTTATTCCATCTCCTCCAAGCTCCTTTTCATTTCCATTGCTTTAAAACCCTAGTTTATAAACCTTAATTGAGTGTTGTTTTGTTTTGTTTAGTTAGTTAGTTAGTTGTTCTTAGCAAGCGTTGGAGAAGGTGACACCTCCTTCATTTGTGATTCTTGTTTTGTTGAATTTATTTTTGTACTTTGAAAATTGTAAGCTAGACTTTGAAGCACTTGTTTGGAGTAATATTGGTAGTAATCTTTCTCTTTCATATTGTGTGTTAATCTTGTGTTGTTTCAATTGCTTTTATGTTGGTTGTTAGATTTGTAGTTTGTATTGTTTTCATTGCATTTTAATTTCCCCATTTTATTTTCTTGTTTGCAAAACTCCATTGTAGCATAGTTTTGAAGCTTTTTACCCTTTATGTGTAAACAAACATTTGGCCTCTAAAAGATGTATGGAGCTTTCTTCTTTAATCAATTTGACATTTTTCCATGTAATGCTCTTTGACTTCTTTTAAGTTTCAAGCTTTATTTTTCCCTCCTTGTTCTCTTACAATTTACAAGCTTTCTTTAGTTTAGAAGTTTTAATTTATTTAAGATTTTTAATTAGTATTTAATTAATGTCATTAGAATTAGTACTTTCAAGCAAGCTTTTAATTCTCTTTAACCTTTGCATTAGTTAGTGTTTTTAAGTTTTCATTTCAATTCAAACTTTAGCATTAAAACTCAACCCAAATCAATGACTTAATGCTTTCTTAGTATAGATTAGTGTAACTAAGATTAACAAGGGAGTAAGTAAAAAACATCGACCGCCGATAACATCTATCTTTGAGAGGCACGACTCGGGAAAATCTTACCGCTCTACAATCGACTCCGTACTATTGCGGAGACGATTTCTAAACTAGAGTACTAAGAAATCTTCGATCACCAACAAAATCCATACCTCTTCATGTTAATTTTATACTACAGTCAGAATTTTATACGACATCATAAAATTTCATACTATATCATGAAATATTATATTACGATCGTGAAAGTTCTTACTAATATTAATATAGATATAATTTCATACTACTAATTTTCAAGAGAGTCCCAATTTCACACTTGACAATTCCATGCTAGAAGATTAATTTCAATCTATACTGTCTTTCAGTCAAGTCTAAAACTAAAAATTTCAACCCAAACTAATATTGGGCCCAACAAAGGCCTCGCTAATTAACCAACCACTTTTACGTTCAGAAACTCCGGCTACCTCCGAGCAATAGAGGCACCCTACTAATTTCAAACACCTGGTCGCACTCACTGCCATGAGCAAGGCATCACAAGACGTCACAGCCAAATCTCCAGCGAGAAGACGAGGTGAACGCTAAGGAGAAGGGGACAGACCTACCGTAAAAAAATAGGGTTATCGCGCCGATTTTGTTGGCCGGCCGCCCTCTTTCTCCAAGCAGTGCACCAGCCCTTCTACGATGTTGTGGAGCTGGTTCAAGGTAATCGAGGAAGATGGCCGGCGTTTTTGTTAAGATTCTAGGGTTTTGGATTAATTGTAGGATAATATAAATAAGAAAGGGAGAAAATTATAAAAAGGAGAGGGCTGGTGATATAAATAATTTAACTTCTATTATTGATTTAGTGGGATATATTTTGTTTTGAATGGGAAAAATAACTTTTGAATGATTATATGGTAATTTACCAATTTACCACTACAGACGTGTATCAAATGGTTCTAACAGATTAGTATAAAACATTGCTAATTTTCCAGGCTCCCAAGTAATCAATCCGATCCGACCAATAAATCTACATATCTACATTGGCATCATGTATAGTATTCTTGATTTATCAAAAGCAATGGAAAATAGAGCACTTTAGTTTCTATCACATCATACCATCTCTGAGGAGCAAAGGAAAAAAGTGATTCAAACAAATTGGAACATAATCGAAGCAATAGAAAATGACTAGCACACTGCAAAATAGACTCCATAACCATGTCATAGCAGACCACAAAGTTTTAATGGAGTAGAATTTCTCAGAAGCAATGTAAGACCCATAATACGATCTTGGATCCTAATTAAAATGATGATAGTATCTGACTCACGCATTAAAAACTAGTCTAGAAGACTAATTTATAGTACACTAGCAAGGCCTTTCCATGATCCACACCACTAAGCAGTTGCGCCTCCTGTCTGGTGCAGCATTGCGTCTATCTCATCACCGTCCTCCATTTCTAGCTGTAAAAAGTAAAACTCCAAATTAACCCAGTTAAACTGATGAGTTAAGTGAACCAGATTCAAATTGGCATGTAATAACCTAAAACAGAACATTATTAGTACTTATCCACATTTTGAATAATATTTTTCATCAAAACTGGTCAAATTTAAAAAAAGCCATATGAAACTTATCCCAAGAAAAAGAAAAAGAAAAGGAGACTGACCTCATCGGGAGATTGTTCCCCCCGGAGGCGACGTCCATCAAAGAGAAACGCAATGGCGTTGAAATCAACAGATTGTCGGTCACAATAGGCATTCATTAGTTTCTTCAGCTGTGTGTTTCTCTTAATCCTGAAAAACACTTCGTTTCCATCCTACAAGAGGCAATCACAATAGGCATTTCTTACTAGAGGCTTTAAATATCAAATACAATAAAACCAGTTGAAGATGTAATGTTCACCGACTCTTCAAATGCCAACCACATATCTCGACAGATAAGCGTTCGGCGGTGGAGTTTCGACTGATCGTCTTCTCCGAAAGTGTCGTTTATCATTTCAAAAACGGTGACCGCATTCAAAAATGAAAAGGGACATATAGAATAAATCAGTCTATCTTTACAAGATAGAGCCCACGAGCATTAACAACTCATACTAACCACACCATAAAACTCTTTAAAAGCCCTAAATCGGTCCACAACTTTCTGAGCCGATTCAATAAAAAATGTGCAAGTAAGAAACCAAGAAACTATGTCTAACTTGATATCTTCAATGTTGTTGTTTTCTTTTTTTTTTTTTTCTTTTTGTCAAACAGCTTATGATTATGCAAGAGATAGTGAAAAAAAAAAACTCTCTTCAAGGTTCTATATAAACAAACTTTAAGAGAGTTAGTTTACGGATCCGTCAAAAACAAACCAAATAGTCCATCAGAACAAAACCCTTGACGCCTCACCGGTCACCACCAGAGCGAATTTGTTAAGCTTAAGGGCGGATGACCATTTAAAAAAAAAGTGACGCATAAATTCCAGAAATCATTAACCAACCATCAATTACTAATTCAATTTTCAAAAAAAAAATTTAGAAGACACTTAATAGTGGAGGGCTCAACAAAATTAGGGCAAACAGATAGAAACTAAAAACACACACAATTAAATTGTTGTAAAACAGAAAAACGAAAGAAAAACTCGCTAAAGGAAGAACAGAAATTCAACAATTCAAGACCATGGGAAGAAGTGAAACCTGGTCCTTGACTTTGAGATTGATATGAGCCGATGAATCGCCGGCGGGTTTCTTGTCATCCTCTACACCCGACATGTTTTCAGCCGCCGATTAATCGTTTCTGCTTCTCTTTTTGTCCTTTAATGGGTTTTCCTTCTCTCAACCCAGATTTTCTATCGACAGGCGTCTCTTCCACTTTCTACTGCCCAGTGCCCTTATATTCGGAATTTTCCCTTTATTTTTTGTTTTCCAAAAATAAAATACATTGGATTTGGGAATAGATGAGGTTGGATTTGAGGGGATTCATTCGACGGTTCAGATTTGAATGGACGAGTTCACTGTGGGCGGGGGATTAGAGATGCTAAACTAGCCTGACCCAGCTGTTTCGGTCCAATTTAGTGGTTTTTGGGCTACATATGATGAAGTGTTGTGAACCATCATAAGTCCATCGAGTTTCGGTCAAATGGGTCGCTGTCAAATTATAAATAGTAATCGTTTTAAAATTGTATGAATACATTTAAAATTGGACGTAACATTTACATTTTACATTTGAACTACTCCTCTCTAAAAATACGGCAATCTCCCAATTTTCATAAATATATATAAAAATAAATCAAAAGAGAAAAGGAGGAAGAAAAATGTCCCCGAAAATTAAAATAGTCGAGCCGCCATACAGAGAGTTGTGCAATTATCCAATTGTCTTGAAACGCATGATCAAAAATGTCTTGATTAACAACGGTGGCCTAAGTGGTGGATCCTCGTCGTTAAGAGCCTGAATAGCCCGCTAGCGGTAGGATTAACGGTAAAAGCTACCGCTAACCTACCGTTAGGTGTTCGAATTTGACGAATTCACTCGATTTTCTGCACATCAACACACACATCAACGCACCACAACAAATAACTCATATGTAGCTAAGAATATGCAGAAAATAAAAGAAAGAAAAATCAAAAGAAAAGTTAAGGAAAAAGAAAAAGAAAACAAATACTTGGGTTGCCTCCCAAGAAGTGCATCTTTTAACGTCGCTTGCTCAACGTGTTCCACGAGCAATGCTATCTGAGATCCAAGGAAATGTGACAATCATGCCATGCCTTAGTGTTCCAATAGTAAAAGCGGGTAATTAAAATCACCAAGGCGGGCACGGAAAGCAAGTCGTAGAATGTGAGCAATGAAAATTTCAACTCGCTTTAGGGGTCGAAAAAGCGAGTAGTCGATCACCACGAACATATCAAAAGCCAATCGGGGTACGGGGTGATCCTCAACCTCGGAAAAAATTGGGAAATCCATCGAATAAACGACACACCCATCGACCAACCCGAACACCTTCATTTTGTTGACATCCCCCTCAACGTTATGAAAATGGCTTAATGCCATATCCGGGCATAGGGGAGGGGGATCAGAATTCTTCTCGACTACCTCTTCCATCACCTTAAATTTAAGATTTAACAAAGGTTCGGGTGGCACAAGAAGAGGCTCGGCCATCTCAACATCTCCCAAAACTGGCACCACAGCTTCACCATCAGCACATAGAGCAAGCAAGTTTGAAAACTTTTCTGGACTCTCCAATGGCATCACTCCTACCTCAAAACTTCATCAAAAAGCACAAGAGGAGCGGTCTCAACGAAATCCTCAATAACCTCCTCTTCACGCACATCTTCTAAACAAGCATTCAAGCTCGAATTCTCAACATCCAAGGTGGGCTCCATCATATCAAGAATCGGCAGCTCTGGTTGACTTAGAGGTTCGTCCATATCGTCCGATAGTTTTGCTAAAGAAGCCGCCATCACCGTCAATTGACCCAACAACGTATTTAAATTCTTCATAGTCTCAAAAATGTCATCTACCTTCGCAGTAAGGTCTTTTATCTGTACAGCCTGCTGCGCAAGTCCGTCCTGATGACGAATGGTCTCAGCTTCTATACTTTGCTGCCACACCAATAATTGATCGTCTGGTTCAACTGGAGTATATTCTTCAAGGCTCGGGTAGTAGGGAATCGAGTCGGGAGGAGCATATGGATTGTCATGTGTCGAATCATATGAATTTGAAGATGGGGCCCAATCAGGTGAGTAAAATGTCCCCATGAGCCAATCGTACACTACTTCCCATGTTTTTAAGGAGTCGGGTTCTAAATAATCCAACCAACATCTTCCTTGATCCCTTAGCGCATAACGGAAGAATCGCATCTTCACTTGATCCCTTGTAAGGCTAAGACGAGGAAAAGTCCGGGTGATGGTCTCGTATTCTTTGATGAACTTCAGCGGATCCTCGCTCGCAAGCCCATGAAAAATTGGTAGTTGATCTATGTAGAAAGTGCCAGGATCGTAATTTCACATTGCAGGGTTGTATGGAATGGCCGGCCAAAAGGTACGCCTAGCGTACGGATTGCCATACGACTGATCCCCTCGATGGTTAGACATTCTCTCTCTCATTTTTTTATATATTTTATTAATATATATATTATATATATATTATTATATATATATATATATATATATCTTTATTTTTGAAAATGGTTTGTTGAATCTCGAGCCTTG